>PVIU01008905.1:0-28802 GCA_004026605.1 Ondatra zibethicus | reverse complement strand
AAAATCCCAACAAAATTCTTCAAAGACCTCGAAAGAACAGTACTCAACTACATTTGGAAAAGCAAAAAACCCAGGATAGCCAAAACAGTCCTGGGCAACAAAAGAACATTTCGAGGCATCACAATCCCTGACTTCAAACTCTACTACAGAGCTACAGTACTGAAAACAGCCTAGTACTGGCATAAGAACAGACAAGAGGACCAGTGGAACCGAATAGAAGACCCGGATATCAATCCACACATTTTCAAACACCTGATATTTGATAAAGAAGCAAAAAATATCAAATGGTAAAAAGAAAGCATATTCAACAAGTGTTGCTGGTGTAACTGGATATCAACATGTAGAAAAATGAAAGTAGACCCCTATCTATCACCATGTACAAAACTCAAATCCAAATGGATCAAAGACCTCAATATAAAGCCAGCCACACTGAACCTTATAGAAGAAAAAGTGGGAAGTACACTTGAACGCATTGGCACAGGGAACCACTTCCTAAATAGAACCCCAGCAGCATAGACACTGAGAGAAACAATAAATGGGACCTCCTGAAACTGGAAAGCTTCTGTAAAGCAAAGGACATGGTCAACAAGATAAAACGACAGCCTACAGAATGGGAAAAGATCTTTACTAACCCCACATCAGACAGAGGTCTGATCTCCAAAATATACAAAGAACTCGAGAAATTGGACAACAAAAGAACACATAATCCAATAAAAAAAATGGAGCACAGATCTAAACAGAGAACTCTCAACAGAGGAATCTAAAATGGCTGAAAGATACTTAAGGAAATGTTCAACATCCTTAGTCATCAGAGAAATGCAAATCAAAAGAACTCTGAGATTCCATCTTACACCTGTAAGAATGGCCAAGATCAAAAACACTGATGACAACTTATGCTGGAGAGGTTGTGGGGAAAAGGGAACACTTCTGCATTGCTGGTGGGGATGCAAGCTAGTACAACCTTCATGGATGTCAGTGTGGTGATTTCTCAGAAAATTAGGAAACAACCTTCCTCAAGACCCAGTAATATAACTTTTGGGTATATATCCAAAAGATGCTCAATCGTGCCACAAGGACATGTGCATAACTATGTTCATAGCAGCTTTATTTGTCATAGCCAGAAACTGGAAACAACCTAAATGCCCCTCGATTGAAGAATCGATAAGAAAAATGTGGTACATTTACACAATGGAATACTACACAGCTGAAAAAAATGACAGCTTGAATTTTGCAGGAAAATGGATGGAACTAGAAAGCATTATTTTGAGTGAAGGAACCCAGACACAGAAAGACAATTATCACATGTATTTACTCATAGGTGGTTTTTAAAAATAAGGCAAAGAAAACCAGCTTACAGACCACAATTCCAGAGAATTTAGACAACAATACGGACACTAAGAGAGACTTACATAGATCTAATCTATGTGGAAAGTAGAAAGTATAAAAAGACAAGATCTCCTGAATAAATTGGGAGCATGGGGACCTTAGGGGAGGGTTGAAGGAGGGAGGGGAGTGGCAGGGATGGGAGCAGAGAAAAATGTAGAGCTCAATAAATATCATGGAAAAAAACTATTAAAAATAGGGGTGAGCATGGAGAGAATTAGCACAAGACTGTGACTTGAGTTCTCATTAAAATATTAGCAAAAAAAATTCTTCTTTTGAGAATTCTCTGTCCAGTTCAGTACCCCATTTTTTAATTGGATTATTTAGAATTTTAATGTCTAGTTTCTTGAGTTCTTTATATATTTTAGAGATCAGTCCTTTGTCTGATATGGGTTGGTGAAGATTTTCCCCCATTCAGTAGGTTGCCTTTTTGTCTTACTGACTGTGTCCTTTGATTTACAGAAGCTTCTCAGTTTCAGGAGATCCCATTTATTCATTGTTGCACTTATTGTCTGTGCCACTGGGGTTATATGTAGGAAGTGGTCTCCTGTGCCCATGTGTTGCAGGCTACTTCTCACTTCCTCTTCTATCAGGTTCAGTGTGGTTGGATTTATATTGAGGTCTTTAATCCATTTGGACTTGAGTTTTGTGCATGGTGATAGATATGGATCTATTTTCATTCTTCTACAGGTTGACATCTAGTTATGCCAGCACCATTTGTTAAAGATGTTTTCTTTCTTCTATTGTATAGTTTTAGCTTCTTTGCCAAAAATCAGGTGTTCATAGGTGTGTAGATTAATATCTGGGTCTTCAATTCGATTCCACTGGTCACCGTCTCTGTTTTGATGCCAATACCAAGCTGTTTTCATTGCTTTAGCTCTGTAATAGAGTTTGATGTCAGGGATGGTAATGCCTCTGGAAGTTCCTTTATTGTATAGGATTGTTTTGGCTATCCTGGGTTTTTTGCTTTTCCAATTAAAGTTGATTATTGTTCTCTCAAGGTCTGTTAATCATTTATTTCAAGTACTCATGACACAAAGATACACTGATAATAGTTTTCAAGATTAAGGACAACCCAACAATGACTTCTTAGATGTTAAACTGTCTTATTTATAAAATAATTTTTTCTACAAAGAAAATATTCACCAGGCAGTGGTGGCACACACCTTTAATCCCAGCACTCAGGAAGCAGAGACAGGCAGATCTCTGTGAGTTCAAGGCCAGCCTGGTCTACTAAGTGAGTTCCAGGACAGGCTTCAAAGCTACAGAGAAACCCTGTCTTGAAAAAACCAAAAACAAACAAACAAACAAAAAACACCTAAAAAGAAAGAGATAATATACAGGGAGAAATAGTGGCAGCATGTTAGCTGGTCAGAAATATACAAGTTAGAAGATGGAGGCAATATCAATGAAAACATATCAAATTATTAAGTCCTTAGGCTACAGAGAATAATGTAGAGTGGAAATTTAGAATTAATTTGAATAGGGGATGAAGAGGTGTGGAAATAGAGGCTCTGTGGGCAAATATAAAAATATTTTTAAAAATTTTTAAAGTAAATTGACAGTTTAGGACCAAAGCACTTGTAACATATTTTAAGCTTCTAGGCTCTTAGAAGTTCAATAGCACTTCTAATAGATAATGGTTTAACTATGACTGCATCATCTGAGTCAGTAACCTATTCTTGAACTCTGGTAAGCTGCATTTGGAACAACTGAAATCCAGAAAATGTATGTGGTACTGGTTCTGTGCTGATTGTCCTTTACCTCTGTCCTGCAACTCAGAATCTGTCTTCTAGAAGCAGGTTTCCTGGAACTTCCTCCTAGGTTTGAACCATGGGCACCAATAAAAAGTGAGATCTGTCCTATTCCTGTTTCTCTGTGGGGCCTTAGTTTTTGTACTTCTGTGTAGCTAGCTAGCAGCCTCTCTCATATAGCTGAAATGCTCTAGCTTTCAGCTAATAACACGCCTTCTGGCTTTTCAAACATAAAGGTGCTAATTCTCCTGAATGCTTGCCCATCACTGGTTGGTTTAATTCTGAACATGTGTAAATAAACCCTTTACTAAATATTCTTTATTTTTAGATTTTATTTATTGATTATGTATACAGTGTTCTGCTTGCATTCCAGAAGAGGGCACCAGATCTCATTATACATGGTTGTGAGCCACCATGTGGTTGCTGGGAATTGAACTCGGGACCACTGGAGGAGCAGCTTTTTAACCTCTGAGCCATCTCTTCAGCCCCAACTAAATGTTCTTTTCTAAAAATTTAAAGTTTTTATATGTTTTGAGTGCTTTACTGCCTACATGTATACACACACACACATACACACACACAATGTGGGATGTCCTGTATATGTGTTGCTTTTATTGGTTGAGAAATAAAGCTGTTTTGGCCAATGGCTTATCAAAGTAAGGCCAGGCAAAAAATCCAAATAGAGATACAGAAAGCGAATAGGAGGAGTCAAGGAGATGCCATGTAATTGCTGAAGGAGAAAGATGCCAGAACATTACCGGTAAGCCACAGCCTTGTTGTGATACATAGACTAACAGAAATGTGTTAATTTAAGATGTAAGAGCTAGCTAGGAATATGCCTGAGCCATTGGCCAAACAGTGTTGTTATTAATATAGTTTCTGTGTGATTATTCAGGTCTGGGCTGCTGGGAAATGAAAGTGCAATCTCCATTTACATAAAGATATGTACATTTGTGCAACAACTGCATGCTGGTGCCTGTGAAGGGTATAAGAGGGCATCAGATCTCCAGGAATGGGAGTTACAGATTATTGTGTTCCTCCATGTGGGTGTTGGGAATCAAATGTGGGTCCACTGCAAAACTACAAGTGCTCTACACTGTTAAAGCCATCTCTTTAGTCTCTATTAAATGTTATTGAAGTTAATAGTTTGACTGTGTCATTTGTTTTTGTTTTCTCTTGTTTGGTGAGCATTTACTAGTCATGAGCATCTGTTACTAATACATGTTCTCATAGAAAGAACATAGATTGACATTTATGAAACCTCTCACCAAATACCTATTTCCTCTTTGTTTTAATAATACAGTAGAAATAACAAATGTCAGAGTTTTACGGTTTGGGCACATGTAAATGGCCCTTGAACTGGCTTCCACATGGAAGTTATACCTAAACCTCTGCAGTAACCAAAACGAAAAAGTTTATCAAGCCTTGTGCTACTTCTGGCTCATCTAAGCATCCTATGAAAAAGTTGGGATTGCATATGCATGACTAAAAACAACAATTAAGAAGAAGGAAGATTCTAAAACTGCAGTGCTCTTCAGATATGAGGGTTCCCTTTCAGCCATTCTTTATCACAAATAACTTTTGTAATCTCTACCTTGGCAATAAAAAAACAACAGGCTTAACAAATATAATGTTTGCATCTAGGTGAGTTCAAAGCCAAAATTAACCCAGCTAAAACATAAAAGAATGGGAAAAGAGTTGTTACCTGCGACAGGTGAGAGGAGTATAGGAATCATTTCCAAACTCCCTTCAACAAAGAAGTATGAGGATTCTTTAGAGGGAGCTTTCACAAATTTTCACAAAGGGGTTGGTCTGCTTTTAAGCATGTGCAGTGTCTGGTCATAAAGCACATATTTAAATAATTAAAATTATGGACAAGAATACCTATGGAGAGGGGCTGGAGAGATGGCTCAGTGGTTAAGAGCACTGACTGCTCTTCCAGAGGACCCAGGTTCAATTCCCAGCACCCACATGGCAACTCACAACTGTCTGAAAATCCAGTTCCAGGGGATTTGACACCTTCACACCAATGCACATAAAATAAAAAAGTTAAACCATAAAAAAATTTAAAAAAGAATACCTATGGATATCTTCCACATATGCCATAAAATTAAAGATATTTTGAAGGTTAATTATTATAGGACTCTGCCCCTGTAGGTGTATCTCCCACTTAGTAACCATGAAATCATCTGCAAAGAGTTAAGTAAACCATCTTTTTCCTCAGTTCTCATCACCATCATCATGCCAAAAAAAGAAAAGTAGCTCTTGTAAAACTAAGCTAGAATTGCTTTAGACATGATGACATGAAACAGTAAATTTACTTGAAACAGACCACCAAACAGGCCCATTGCAGGCAACACCATGCCCTATCATTTCCTACAGACATTGCCTTTATATGAGTGTGGTGGTTCATACCTATAACCTGAGAAGTTGGGAGGCTGAGTCGTGAGGATTGATATACATTCAAGGCAGCCTGGAATATATGAGTTACAGACTAGTTTGAGTCTAATACTTTGAGATCCTGCCAGCAGGCCTGTCTGAATTAAAGAATGTTGCATTCTCTTGATCCTCCATTGAAAGGAACTAATTTGCATTAGGTTTCACAGAAGTTTTCCCTTCCAGTATAATCCTTTTGCTGTTGTTGTTTTTGGGTTTTCTGAGACAAGGTTTCTCTATATAATGGTCTTGGCTGTCCTGGAACTTGCTCTATTGACCATGCTGGCCTTGAACTCACAGAGATCCACCCACCTCTGCCTCTGAAGTCCTAGGATTAAAGGTGTGCAGCACCACCACCTGGCCTAATCTGGATTCTTTATTTAAAAAAATATCCAATCAGAATTTTGAGAAGATCTTTATGAAGTTTCTATCTGGACAACTGAATGAGCCACTGTTCACACACCAACTAGTCTAGGTATGTCTATATCACAAGTCTTGCCCTTAAGGAATTAGCAAATTAAATATTTTCGTAAATAGGCATAATTAGAAGACATCATTGTTGAATTACAAACATATGTATATAGGTATGTAATAGTAGGGCAGTAATCTATTTCCAATGTTTTCACAGTCAGGAGTCTCCTATGACTTTCCTTATTTGCAACAATGTGAAGGGAGAGTCTACAGTGAGTATATTTTTTTTGTCTTTCTACGATTTAGGAGGCAATGTAACTTTGTTGATTAGCTTAAAAGAATAAAATTCAAATAAGTCACACCTAGAGTATGCTTTCCATGCAAGTTTCAGCAGATACTGTGCCTCAGATAACTTGACCTTAGTGCTTTGACAAATTACAAGTTTCTGCAGTAAGTGCGGACCACTGGACAAAATGAGACTTCTTTGATCATGGCTGAAAGCAGCAGCAATCTATGAGCATTAACATAAACATTATTCTGCTGCCTGGGGGACCAACCTCCAGCAGTGCAGGGCTCAATGGGAATCCATACAGTCGGCACACTATGGCTTTTTTTATCTGAGGGGTAAGGAGAAAGAAACTCACACTCTGGTGGTGTCCTTCTGTATTCTTTCTTCTCTCTGTGTTTTATATTCTCTTTCTTTCCTTTTCTATGTGTTTTTTTAAACTTTTTTTTAAGATTTATTACTTATTATGTATATAGTGTTCTGCTGCCTATATTCTACCTGCATGCCAGAAGAGGGCATCAGGTCTCATTACAGATGTTTGTGAGCCACCATGTGGTTACTGGGAATTGAACTCAGGACCTCTGGAAGAGCAACCAGTGCTCTTAACCTCTGAACCATCTCTCCAGCCCTTTTTATGGTTTTTTTGAGACAGAGCTTCTCTGTAGCCTTGGAGTCTATCCTGGAACTCACTCTGTAGACCAGACTGTACTCAAACTCAAAGAGATCTGCCTGCCTCTGCTTCCCTAATGCTAGGATTAAAGGCATATGCCACCATCACCCATTTTATATTCTCTTTTCTTATCTCTATCCAGAAATGTCCCTTCTGTCTGGTTTTCTTCCTAATTCTCTCATTGTTGATGTTTTCCTTCTAACTCTATCCTTATTCTTTCCCTTACAGCTTATATATCCCAGCAAAATCTTTCAGGCAATATAAAAATTACAATGTGGTTACATTCTATTTATCAAGTGAATGATTACAATGAATACAAGTAAAGAACAGCATAGCTTCCATATCCCTACATAATTAAACATTTTACATATTACAGATGTAAAACAAATTATCCCCAAATCCCATGTGTATTTATACCCAAGCAACTTGTTATAGATTAACAGAGTGTAAGCAAGCAAGGTATTCTTGTTAGCCAGTTCTTTTGCTGGCAGGCTGTCATTTTGCAGTTACAAAGAAGGACCAATCATTTTATTTAACCTGAAAGGTAATCTTATAAGGAATCACAAGCCTAAACTTTTATACTTGAAAAACAATCACTCAGCTCTACTTTAAATATTTAGGATATATACCCACTCAGCAATAGCTTTTTATATCAGGAGATTGAGAGCAGAAATGTACAAGGAATTATTCATCATCTTTGATCACCAACCAATCCTGGAAAGGAAAGTAAATGAGCTAGTAAAAATTGGTCAGCTTTGTTTTTTTGATTCCTAACATCAAAGCTATTATCAAAATGTCTTAATCTAACCTGAGGTCATTCTCAGGCTTTGTTCCAGCTGTGATGCACATCAAATCTGTGCGTGCATCTTTCTACATCAAGATTAAAAAAATTCGAGCCAGTCTAGATCCCGAGACTCAACTGTTTTCCTTCATTGTTAACCTGAACTGCTATCCATGCAGCTTCTTAGGTGAAACGCTTACGTTTCTAGCTGTATGAGACCTTCTTGTATTTTTCTTTTTCTTTTTTAATATGGAACGCTTCACGAATTTGCGTGTCATCCTTGCGCAGGGGCCATGCTAATCCTCTCTGTATCGTCCCAATTTTAGTATATGTGCTGGCGAAGCGAGCACATATTTCTTTTAGTTTCGTTTCGTTTGTTTCTGATTTTGGAGACAGGGCTTCTCTGTGTAGCTTTGGAGCCTGTTCTGGAACTCGCTTTGTAAACCAGGCTGGCCTCAAACTCATAGAGATCCACCTGTCTCTGCCTCCTGAGTGCTAGAGTACCTCTAAGTGGACTTGGATCTGTCTTCAATGACTTCTTCCTTCTTCCTGGGCATTGTTTTTGCAATTGTTCTGCAAGGGCCACAAACATGCTTTGTGCATCCTTCTTTGGGATACAACAGTGGAATGGCACGAGAGTCTAAGAAACAGGATTTAACGTGGAAAGATATCGCAAGTCAGCCCTCAGAGACAACTTACAGTATTCCGATTGACACCTTTGTTGCGCTCCTTGCGAAGGGCTGGTCCAGTATACCAAAATTCCCTATTTTATGATCTGGTGTGTGAAAATAGTACCTTATCTTGCTACAAGTTAACCGGCAAACCGTATCTGTATTACATGCGAGGCTTTAAGGACTTTCCAATTTAAAAGTTACTCGATCCTTTTTGCTTCAACATAAGATGGCGCCCTCCACAGCTACTTCCGTGCTCTGCAGGAGAGTAAATCAGCTTGCCAGCATCAAAGATGGCAACCAGTTGCGCATCCTTTTATCTGCGCAGGCTCGGATCGCCCGGGCCCGCCCCCTCCGGGTAGCTGTTCCTGGCACCGCTCTAGCCGTCGCTCTCTGTGGGCACCGCCGCCAGCCAATCGCCGGGCGTACTGCCCTAAGCCCCGCCCCCGCCTCCTGTGGATCAGCTGAAGGACCCGAGATGTCTGTTGACAGCGGCGGCGGCTGTCTGGCCGGTTCCGGGCTCCGCGCAGGGCGGGGGGTAAGCTGGCTGGCGGGAGGGGTCCCGGCTGGGGGAGCGGCGGCCGGCGAGCGGGCGGCGGTGTTGAGTTTGTGAGGTAGTCCCTGAGCCAGCGTTTCCGGGTATCTGTAGATGTGAGTCCTATGGAGCTACCAGTGGAAGACCAGCAGCAGCTACCGCAGAAGCCCTGGGGGAGACTCCTTCGTCTAGGCGCGGAGGAGGACGAACCGCAAATCCTTCTGTGGAAACGCGAGTGGACCATCGGAAGGAGGAGAGGTGCGGAAGCCAGAGTGGAGTGAGAATGAGGATAAGGGCTGAAGGGGTGGACAGGGATTAAGACTAGGGACCCAAAGGGTGTACCCCACCGAGAACAGAGACTGAGGGCCTACAGCAGGATCGAAGACCTAGGCATCGAAGTGGGTTTAGATGGGGGAACCGGCAGGGAACTTGAGGTGGGAAAAGTACAAGGCTGGAGGTACAGAGACTACCAGAATGGGGAGGAGGGTGCACTGTGCTTTCCAGTAAGATCTGCTATTTAGTTACTTACTTGTCTGTGGCGTTGATCCTCAGGTTGTTTGATGATGAATATCGTTCAGTTCTCATTACAACTTTATAAAGTAGATCCGTAAACATGTCCTTTAGAATACAATCTTGTGTCTATTACTGTACACTTCTCTTTCCCAATAGAATGAAATTAGAAATCAATAGCAAAAGGAAAACTGAATGGTTATGTGGAAAGTAGACACTGTTAACAGTTGGTAAGTGAAAAAAATAAACCACAGGAACTTTTCGGAAAGAAATGCCAGTCAGGCTTTGGTGGCGCATGTCCTAGCACTCTGTGAGGCAGAGGCAGGTGGATCGCTAAGTTCAAGGCCGCCTGGTCTGCAAAGCGAGTTCCAGGACAGCCAGGGCTACACAGAGAAACCCTGTCTCAAAAACCAAACAAAAATACTTTGAGACAAATGAAAACAAAGAATATGCTAGAAGAGTAGGGTGCTGCTAAACCAGTGTTCAGAGGGCAATTTATAAAGCAGGGTTTCTATCTGAAAAGATCTCAAAGCCCCAAGAACTAGAATATTTTATTTAATGATTCTAGGAAGCTGAGAACTTGAACAAAGTCATACATAAAGCCCAACATTACTTGCTTTGGGCCAACAACTTACCTTCCATTCATTAACTTTGTATTGACCTTATTTTTTTCTAGGAGGATTGGTGAAATCTTATATGAACTACTTGTAAGAAACATAGCTTGGGGCGGAGAGTTCAGGTGGTTAAGTGCTTAAGGACCTGAGTTCAGATCTCTAGCACCTATGTAAAAAGCTAAATATGGTGGTACATCACTGTAATCCTAGTTTTAGGGAGGCAGAGACAGAAGGATCTCTTAAATTTACTGGTCAACTAGTTTTTCAGAATTCTTGAGCGCTAGGTTCAGTGAGAGACCCTTTCTCAAAAAATAAGATGTAGAGCGAGAGAGGAAGATGTGTGACATCTACCTCTGCAAACATATGATCATAAGTGCACACACATGCATTAGAGAGCCCATTATTATAATATACATATCATAATATTTCATGCATGTTAAAACAAACAAAAATCTGATTATCATAGAAATGCTTTCAGTGAATGTATTAATATCACTAACAATGTAAAGGATATTGTACTAATTGATTAATACACTAGGTGGAAAGCTAGATCTAACACCCAGAGGTTGTCCTCTGATAGCCACACTAAAAGTTTTATGGAATTTTGAATGGAATTGGCTTTGAATGCTAGAAGTTGTATCTTAATAACACGGGGATCTTTTAACTCCTGCTCTCTTCATCTCCTCAAGCCAATGTCATTGGCGTTCTACCCTCACTATTAACTTCCTTCAGCTTCCACTAGTTGCCAGATACTTCTCCTTTAGGGTGCTGGATAGAACATTTGAGGAGAGGAGTGCTTCTATGAACCCAGCATCCATGGGGCCTTAGCTGGGCCAAACCTTGTCTGTGTCTTCTACCTTTTCATATCCTCATCCTCCTCCATGGTGGCTAAGTAATGCCTGCACTTTGGCTGGGTCTGTTGAGCTACTGGCAAGAAATGAAAAGGTCCCTATGTAGAATCTCAGACCCTATGTGACTGTCAGATCATATTGAGCATGAGGCTAACACCAGAAGTAGGGACTTGGGACCTTCTGTGACCATCAACACTACTTCAAAACCATGGAGGACCTTTAGGACAAGATTCTTGCTGCCTTCATTGGCAGATTTGTCCAGATTTGTCCAGAGGTAGACAGCACCCATCTAGCTGCAGGTGATTTCTCAATCAAATTTTAGATGCATTAGATCAGATTCTGTATCTGAGCCTGAAGATCAACATCAGTGAACTGATTATGGATAATCTAGAGATGTATGTTGCAAGCCTAGAGGAAAAGCTGATGTACCTAGAGACTCATAAAGCATCTTGTAGTTGGTCAGGCTGGTATGGACATGTATGCCACTCTGAGCATTGACTTATCCATGATATAAAGAGACAAGACAGTATTAGATTGTGGCAGAGAAGAACTGGAAGGATGACCAACTGATTTCTAATCAAACTGGCTGATCTTTGAGGTGCTTATCATATGAAGTAACGCCACGTGAGCAAGTCTTAGGTTACTGACCTATAACATCCTCCAGAATCTTGAGATACAGCTTCAGTTGATGCCAGGCATGCCCATCTGGGTAGCCTGTGTGCTGATAATCCAGGAGCTCTAGGACACCACGTGGTGACTCAGCCCGTGTGTTGTCCCTCATCTCCCACATCCTCTTGAGCCATTAGGTGTCTAGGCTTCTTTTCTTACAGAGGGTTTCCTCTGGTAGGAGATGAAGGAAGGGGTGCTGGCCCTGGGTCTTTTCCCTTCCTTGCCAATAAAACTTGGTGGGCTAAGGATGGGAGGTATTGAGTCTTCTGATCCATAGGTCCGTGATGGAGTCAAAGCACAGGCCGAAACAGGATAAGGTTGTGATTTCGTGTGGGACATTGTGTCCTCCTTACCCTTCATGCCCCCCTCCCTTAAGATAGATCTTAAGATATATAGCCCAGCGGACCTCCAACATATGATCTTCCTACCCTAGTCTGTGAGGTACCTCAGTAGTGGGATTCTTGCCTAGCTTGTTCTTTTCATGTATTTATTTATTTGTTTGGTTGGTTTTGGTTTTTTGAGATAGGGTTTCTCTGTGTACCTTTGGCTGCCCCGCCTCCTGAGTGCTGGTATTAAAGGCATGTGCCACCACCACCCAGCAAGAACTAGTTTATAATTAATCCCCTTTGGGCTTCATTTTGTTTTGTTTTGGCAATTGAGATATTATTTATCTTCTGAGCTGTCTGTGTGGTAACCTGTCATAAAGAAGCTGTTGTTATAATGGCTGTCTCCCAGGTGACCCGGTGCAGGAAGGTATGGGACATACATCCTGTCCCTTTACTTTAGGTTAACACTTCAGTGTTTAAATGCTGTTTGTGTCTGTGGGCACAGTTGATCACAGACGGGAAAAGCAAGGCAGTAGTTCTCATAGAGCCCACAGTAATGGTCAGTGTCTTCTTGCCTCTGTTTCAGGCTGTGACCTCTCTTTCCCCAGCAATAAACTGGTCTCTGGAGACCACTGTAAACTTACAGTGGATAAAAAATCTGGTCAGGTGACACTGGAAGATACCAGGTGAGTACTTTATTTTTCTCTTTCCTTTTGTAACTTAGGAAGCTGACATGTTGTTACAGTGTAAGAGAGGCTTCCTTTTTCTAAACTGCTGCTCAGGTTCTGAAGTCATCAGGATGTACATTCTCTAGTTTCCAGCATGGGATCCTGGGTGTGGTTTAGTTCCTATAGCTCATTTTCCTAATTAAATCAAATATGGCTCATGTGACTCAGAAATAAGATTTAAAATATATTGATATTGTTTTCTTTTTCTTTATTTGAAAATAGATGTTTTTTCATACAGTATATTCTGATTATGGTTTCCTCTCCCTCTACTCCTCCCAGTTCCTTTCTACTTCCCCTCCCATTTCCACCCCATTCTGTCTCATTAGAAAACATGCATATAAATAACAATAATAATAAAAATATAATATAGTAAGAGGAAACAAAACAAACAAATTGGAATAATAAAATAGAAGGAAGAAACCCCAGGAAAAAGCACTATAAAAAGATACAAACACAGAGACACATTTATTTGCACATTCCGGAATCCCATAAAAATACAAAACCAGAAGCCATAATATGTATGCAAAGGACATGTATGGTAGAAATAAATAAATAAGAAATTAAATTTTTAAAATAGAAAAATAATAATAAAAGCCCTGACACAGCATTGTGAAACAAAGAACCTTTAAAGATGCTATTGGCATCTACTGCTGGGTCTTAGTAGGCTGGTTCCTTCTGGATGCCCTTAGGACAATCTCCTGTCAGAGGTGCTGCCTTCTGGAGCAGAGGTGGGTTGGAGGAGAAGCGGGTAGGCAAGCCAGAGGCACAAGGACAGGTGGGGTAGGTGGAAGTGATAAGTAGAAATTATAGCAGAGTATTTGGATTTCGATCTGAGAGCAGGAGTTCATTCATTGAGAAAGAGTATGAAAATGATAATTAGTGGATGCTTGGTTGTAGAAGGCCAGTTATGATTGTGTCAAGATTGTCATCTGCATACTGTTTTATCAGTTTTACTGGGACATTATGGGAAATGACTAAACTGGATTTGGCATAGGGGGCTGTGAGCGGCCCCTCACGGAGTTTTCTGATGGCAAAGGATTACATTGAATAGTCCTCTTTTACCTATATTCATTAGTCCAATGCCTGCCTTTGCGACACCTTCTGCATTATTCAGAAGGGACATTCTGATTGGATTATTCTTAGAAAAAACATTGTTTCTAGGAATGCCCTGTCTGCAATCCCTTTTAGGGTGACCTTGTTTGCCGCAATTATAACATTTGACATTTCGACTTTTCCTTAAACCTCTGGAAATCACCTCTCCTATCCTTGCAACATCATGTTCATGAGATTCAGTGTTAATTGTATTTCTGATCCATTCATCCAAAGGTGCTGACCTTGCCTCTAATGGCCTAATTATCCTTTTGCATAGAGAATTGGCATTTTCAAAAGCCAGAGATTCAATTATTATTTGTCTAACTTCTGAATTTGGTATCATTCTATTTACTGCTGAAGTCAATCTTTGTAAGAAATCCATAAAGGCTTCCATTGAGCCCTGTATAACTTTAGTAAATGACTCAGTTTTCTTTTCTATTTCTCCAATTCTGTCACAAGCATTCAAAGCTGCTGCATGGCATAAACCCAGGGTGTGGTCATCACATACAGCCTGCCTTTCTATAGTAACATAGTCTCCTTCTCCAAGAAGTTGATCTTGGGAGATTTCCCTACCTCTAGCTTTACTCTGCTGTTCAATAACCTTAGCCTCTTCTCTGAACCAGGTACTCCTTTGTAATTGTGGACCGGGCTCTAAAACACCATTAACCAATTTTATCCAGTCTTTAGGATAATTCTATTAGAAATTAATCATGAGTTTAACATTTGCTTCACAATAAATGAATACATGCCATATGAGACTTTTGCTTCCTTGAATCTCCTTAAATCTAACATTGGCACAGGAGCCTAGTTAGCTGTAACAGAGCTTCTGCCATTTGGCAATACCTGTAAGGTTTCTGGATATATTAAGGTTGTTTGTCTGAAAACCTTAGGCTATTCCTCTTTATTCTTATGATGCAATGCTAAAATTGGTTCTCCATTAAATTCCTCTTTCTGGATTTGAATATCTTTGTGATTTGTTTTTATTAGGTTTTTCTAAGGCCTGTATCCAACTTTTTTAGTGATAAGACAAAAATGATAAATCTGATGTTTACAATTGACATTACATAAATCCCATCTAAATTAGATATTCTCTAATTTAATTGTTCAGTTTTCAAACTGCCTAGCATATTATCATACAGAGACCCAAATCCCTCCATTGTAATGATTTTTTTCCCTCTTTTTGTTTGTTTTATTTTGTTTTGTTTTTTGAGACAGGGTTTCTCTGTGTAACAGTCCTAGGTGGGAACTAGCTCTTGTAGACTAGGCTGGTCTTTAAATACGCCTGCCTCTGCCTCCCAAGTGCTGGGATTAAAGGCGTGCATCACCACTGCCCAGCTTTCCCCCTTTTTTTTAATGTGAGAAAAAACTCTGTCTTTTAACTAATTCCTCTCTTTAAGAATTCCCAATTGTCTTACCAAATCTACTGACAATGTTGATGAAGACATGAGGCTGATTGCTGTTGTGTGGAACAGTAAATGCCTGACTGGAATTCAAGGCAGCTACCTAGTTTGGCAGCAGCCCGAGAAGGGTATTCAGGGAGAGTCTGCAACCCACAGTGGTGGTGGTGGGGGCTGTCTGAAAACACACAGGGGATTGTTCGGAGAAAGCTTGTGTGGTAGGGGACTGCATGAAGGCAGAACCAGCCAATCTAGTGCTGGTGAGTTCTGGGACATTTGGAGCCCAGGTGCTTCTGGAGTTTGGGTGGCAGCTGGAGACTGTTTCAGAGAGGCTACAGGAAAATCCCAAACTTGCTCAGAGGCTTGGGGAAAAAAGAAAAGAAAGCCTAGCCAGGTGAGCCTAGAGCCCAACATACAACTCTGGCAGGAGCCCCATGTGCAGCTCTGGCCTGTACTGGTGTCTTTTTCCTGAATTCATACCCCAAACGTTGGGTGCCAAATTTAGCATGAATAATAAAACTCAGAGACAGATATTGTGGCTCAGTCTGAAGATCAGAAAAGCAAAAGCAGCCAAGCCACTAGAGAGCTCTTTCAGAAAATCTTAAGACTGAAAAAGAATGAGTTACTGTCTCATCCCGCCTTATATTCCTCTCTAACGCTGGGATTAAAGGCATGCACCACCATCACCGCCAGGCCTCCATGTCTAGCTAGTGTGACTGCTGGGATTAAAGGTGTGTGCCACCACTGCCTGGCCTATATGCTGACTAGTGTGGCTGTTTGGCATTTTGTTCTTCAGGCAAGCTTTATTTATTAAGATACAAATGAAATATCACTACAAGTAAGTGGGTAGTAACAGGCAAGTTTTTTGTCTTAGAGTATTATCAGGCAGTATATATGTCTATGTGAAACTCATATATGAAATGGTTAAGTAATTTCTTTTTTGTTTTTTATTATTATTATTTTTTAAAGACATGATTTCTTTATGTAACAGCTCTGGCTATCCTGGAACTCACTTTGTAGATCAGACTGGCATTGAACTCACAGGTGTCGCATGTAACTCGGTACTGATGGGTGGGTTCACACGGGTCTATGAAATGAAGACTCAGAGTCACATGAGAATGAAGTTAGCCTCTGTGGCTACAGGGGCTCAGTCTCTGTGAACTGAAGCACTTTCCCTTTGCCTCTTGGCATCCTTATTTTTTCCCTATGTTTACACTTTAGCTAGTAGATTTCCTTATCTCAAAACAAACTGAATAAGTTTCCAAAACCACAATGCCAAGTGCAGATACCTAATTCATGAGGTACCACCGTTTTCTAGGTTTCCTCTAAGCCAAGTTTTGCATAGGCTTTGTATCCATGGAAAACTCTCAGACAAGATTCACACAGGGCAATAAAAGGTATCTGTAACACAAATGATGGATTAGGGGCTGAGTGAAAACTCCAAAGGTAGGCCAGGTATAGGCCAGCAGGGTTTCATGTCTAGTGGAGGTTGCTTGCTATCCGTCTGGCACCAGGCCAGTGGGACATTATACTACACACAGAGATCTGGCGGCCTGTCAAGTGCTGGGATTACAGGTGTTTGCCACTACCAGTTAGTTTCTTTTCCCTTCGGAGTATTTTCAAAATGGTAATCCTGAGCAGATTTCTTAATAGTAGCAGAAAGATGTTAATCCTACTTAGTTATTTTGAGTAGGGCAACTTACACTTTGTTTTCTTTACAGCACCAATGGAACAGTAATAAACAAGCTGCAAGTTGTTAAGAAGCAGACTTACCCTTTGCAGAGTGGGGATATCATCTATTTGGTATACAGGAAGAATGAACCAGAACACAGTAAGAGAGAAAAATTTACTGCTGTAGATACTTTTCCCAGGTGTTGCACCAAGAAGCTGTCCAACTAGGCTGGAAAACACCCTCAGAAAGAACACATATTGAATCAGACATTTTTATAGAAAGTGACAATTACAGAGATTTTTGTTGTAAGCACTTGGGTGGAGTGCTGACTTTTGGGGCACAGCTCTTCTTCAAGAATGCCAGCAGGAGCTGCACATCTGATAATGGCAGCTGAGGAGGAGTAAATGGGCTGGGCTGGGCTAAACAGTAGAATTGGAGTGTGGAAATAAAATCCAGATAGGGGCCCTGGAAGCCATTGCTAGGTCTACTCTTGGAGACTTTACAAAAAGCAACAAAAGGTTAGACCGGACCAGTTCCATATAGAATAAGGAGAGTTGTAAAAAAAACCTTTGAAAGTCACCCTGAAATAATTGAAAAGCATCATAAACTCAGGTAAGGAAGGAAAAAGAGGCCACTAATATTCCTTAAGTCCTCTTAAAGTAAAGCACCTCTTGCCTCATGGAAGGAACTCAAATCTTTTCCTTCTAATGGCTTGTAGTTATTAGTGAAGCATGTCTTTTTTACCATTGTCTGCTTTCTGTGACTATTTTTCCCTTTGGTTGCTTGCTTATATTTAGGTTGGTAAAATTGTGGTTTGATTTTGTTAGAATCACTTAAACTGTTGAATGTTGCTAGATGGTAAGTGAAGATAATCAAAAGACATGTTGTGATGTGATCAAAGGTGAACAGGAGAGATGAGGTCTCACTTTCCACTGGAGCCACCACTCCCTGATTTGATTAATTTCCTTTTAGATGTGGCATACCTCTATGAATCTTTAAATGAAAAACAAAGCTTGCCTCAAGAATCCTTTGGTAAGTGAGCTTATGGCAAAAGCCTAGGTGCTGTAAAGGGCTTTTGAGTTCTAGGAATGGCCATTCAGTCCCCAAAGTGTCTTTCTGAGTTCTGAATGTACACTCTTTATTTTTGTGCCTGTAGAAGCCAATAAAGAAAATATGTTCCATGTGACCAAAGATTCCTCAGGTCTGGGGCAGGGTGATGACCTCCAGGTTCCACCATTGTCACCCATGGCTCAAACATGCTTAGAGGAACCACAGCCATCAACATCGACATCAGACCTCTTCCCCTTGGCCTCTACCTCTTCTGTGGAGCCAGAGCTGACCTCTGCAGGGCAAAAGCATTCCTCTAGCTCTGGTGAGATGGGGAGCACAATGACAATTGCAGTTTTTGTTCATTGAGATACAGTAAATCCATTCATCAGTAAGTGTTCTGTAGTCATGTATACTGATTTATTTCAGTCCCAGGAAAAAGACTAATAAGGACCATGGTAACATAGTATTTTTGTAGTTTTATCTAAATATATTTCATATACTATAAATGTCACTAAGTTAAAGTATATCAATCAGTGTTTTAGGTACATTTATAAGGTTATATGGCCTTCACTGGTATTTGTTTGTTTCAAGACAGGGTTTCTCTGTGTAACAGCCCTAGCTATCCTGGAACTAGCTCTGTAGACCAGACGTCAAACTCACAGAGATCCGCCTGCCTCTGCCTCCTTGAGTGCCAGGATTAAAGACGTGCCATGACTGCCCATGGCCATCACTGTTAATTGCAGAACATTCTATCGCATAAAAGGAAACTCATATGTCTCTATGCATTTATTTGCATATCTGAACATTTTGTGTTCATAGTCATACAGTATGTGATTTTATGACTGGGTTCTTTATTTATCATGTTTTCAAGGTTTATCCAGAGCTGTGTGTTGCTTAGAACCAGTTTTACATGCCCTGTTCCTTATGCCTTGTCCTTTTTTCTTTTTTGGTTTAATTCCCAGCAACACACATACATAAACACTCAAAACCTACCTCACCATTACATTTAAATTCCATTTCATCTATCCATGTGCATGCAGTCTGATAAGACTATTAACCTTCTGATTTCAGATTTCCTAGAATGGATAATGTATATCTATTGTAATTTTTATTCTTTTTTTTTTATATTTTTGGTTTTTCAATACAGGGTTTCTCTGTAACTTTGGAGCCTATCCTGGAACTCGCTCTCGTAGACCAGGCTGGCCTCGAACTCACAGAGATCCGCCTGCCTCTGCCTCCCGAGTGCTGGGATTAAAGACGTGTGCTACCACCATTCCGCTTCTTTTGTAATTTTTAAGAATGAGGAGTTTTTATCTTTATGCTGAAGTATTTTTATACTAACAAAATAATTATAGTTAAAACTTAGTGCCTACTAGATGTGAGATGGTATAATAAGTACTTTTATATATTCAGTTTCCCTATCTGGAGCCTTTGATAGAATAATCTTTGTCCTCAAATAAAAAGCATGACTGAAACCAGGCAGCAGTGGTGCGTGCCTTTAGTCCCAGCACTCAGGAGGCAGAAGCAGGCGGATCTCTGTGAGTTCGAGGCCAGCCTGGTCTACAAGAGCTAGTTCCAGGACAGGCTCCAAAGCCACAGAGAAACCCTGTCTTAAAAAAACAAAACAAAAAAAAAAAAATCATGGCTGAGCATAAAGGCTCTGAAGATGAGAGGATGGATAGGTTCCAGGGCCAGGAGGTGGTCTGGGAAGTTAGATTCTTGTTCTTTCTTTAATATATGAATTACTTTGTCGCTGAAATAATTCCCCTACCCCTCTTTTTTTTTTTTTTTTGCTTTAGATGGTATAATCCATTTTCTTCTTTTTTCAAATACTAGTGCTTATCATTTGAAGATTATAAAGTAGATATGTATTATAATGTAATAGTATGAATAAGCTAGAGAATAATGAAAAGTTTCCTGACTTTTCAATCGAGTTCATTCAAGTTGCATGTGATACTTAAGCTTCTATCTTAAGGTTTAGGTGATAGCTCTACTTGTTAGTTGCTGTTATTTGCTTTACCATACTTCCCATTCCTGTCAGAAGTGTATCTATTTCATACCTCTTTTGGGTGTGTTTAGTATACATTTTGTGATTGCAAGAATGTGTAGTTGTGCATATTAGACCTAGTATTTAGGGACAGTCTTATTGTGGACCTCCCTGCATGTCTTTCCTTGTGAATGTGCCTCTTGCCTCTAGCTTCATTAGCACAGAAATGGACTTTAGTGCCTTTAAGTTGTGACACATATGGATGAATATTTGTATAAGACATGATGCATGTGAGATCTCTAATTACATAATGTACTTTATTAAATCAGTAACTCTTTCCTGATTCTTTCTTTTGAAGTGGATAAATCAGAACCTGTCTTATTTGTCCCTTTTCACAGGACTTGGGAAAGCAGGCATCTCCCCAAAAGAATGTAGTCCACTTGTTGCAAACCATGAACTCTCTAGCCTTTCTCCAGTTCTCCAGGACAAAGAAGCATCCTTCTCTTTGTTGGAAACTGAAGACAATGAGGAATTGGAGCCTGCCAAAAAAAAGACAAAAGGAGGTTAGACTCTCGCTGTTCTGTGCATCCTTTGTACTCTTGTGCTCTGTGCTGTGCTGGCTGTTGCCTGTGGTGGATTCCCGCTTTTGCAGAAGTATGCGGGTCTGTCTGCCTCAGGTTTATACTGTAACAACTTGCATTTTCTGTATGAAAGTCTAGGATTCTTCCTGTTTGCATAATTCAGGTAGAACTGTTCACACTACTAGGTCATGCTATTGTTCTGAAAACAGCATTTTCAGTTACAAATGAATGTCATTTTTGACTATCTTTGACAGGATAGTAATTTCTTTAAAAAAAATGTTATCTTAAGCAGGATATGGTGACAGAGCTTGGGAGGTAGAGGCAGAAGTACTGGAGTTCAAGGCCAGCTATCTGTGGAAATAATAGAAATAATACCTTGGGGAAGAAACTGGGTTATCTGAACATTTGTAGTAAAATGATTAATTGACTTGTGGAACCCATGATAAGAACCACAATATTTTACATTTTAAAAAGTAAATATAGGGCTGGTGACATGGCTCAATAGGTAAAGGTGTTTGTTGTGAAGCCTGGTAACCTGAGTTCAATTTCTGGAACCTACAAAAAAGGTGGAATTAGAGAACTGATACCCCCAGAGTCATCCTCTGACCTCCACATATGCTCTGGCATGGACATACATACACACATCAGGGTTCAGATTGGACACAACATCAAGCAAAAAGGACTTTTTGTTTGGGTATCCGAGGGTGAATGAACGAGCTCTCTCACTACATGCTTTTCCAAATCACTCTCTTTATTGTTCTTTTTCTGTTCTAATTTTCCTGTCCTCTTTCTGATCTGATTCTTCCTAGCTTCTTTTTTTTCTACTTCTCTAGTCTAAAAGCTCTTCTTCTTACAGAAGCCTTGAAGCAATAAAAGAAATTATAAGAGTTACCTCTATATGGTCAAAAGCACATTCTTTTTGTTTTTTTCTTAGGGTAAACAATAAGGAGCTGAGCCATTGCCGTGGCAATACAAAGTTCCAAGGTTATAGGAGTAAGACCATGACCAGACGGGAGTAAGGCATGGTGACCAGTGACAGACTTTGAGACATAGGTCTATTGTCAGCAGACTGGCAAGTGAAGAATTGGCATTCTTTTTTTAGGGTGCTTTGTGTAGCAACCTGGTTAGATAATCTGCAACTCTGCCCTTATGCATAGCTGTAAAGTTTTAAACTCATCATCTATTTACAAAGTCTAGTTTGAGCTTTTTTTAAGGTTAGAGTGAGCTAATTGTGCACAGTTAGTCTGAGCAAAAAGAAACAAAGCAGGCTTTTAAGTGTCTACGGTCCTCATGGGACAAATAGATCTAGTAATGAAGCATGTATTCTATATATTAAAATTGTATAGCTAAATGAAAAGTTGTCTTCCTGACCATTCACTGATATATGTGCCCATAAGTTTGAGATGTAATCATGAGATTACATACACAGATCACATGAGATTACGCACTACAAAACAGGTGTTGGGGAGACACCAAGCTGCTTTAGCAAAAGTGAGCAACAGTTTCCAGAGCCAATGGTCCTTCAGGCCTTGCCTGGACAGGATTAACCTCCATCAAAGTCACTCTTCTGGTAGGTTGGCATCTGAATTATCAATCGCCATATTGTTGTATATTCCCGTGACCTCTGACAAAACACACACACACACATTCTCTAACAGCAGTAATTTCTTTAAAAGAAAAACATACTATACCAGACATAGTGATGCATGCCTTTAATTCCAGCACTTGGGAGGCAGAGGCAAGTTGGTCTCTGAGCTTGAGGCCAGCCTGGTGGTCTACATAGTGAGTTCCAGGACAGCTAGAACTACATAGTGAGACCCTATCTTGGAGGGAAAAGGGTATTAATATGAGGTGATTTGTTTTGTTTTGTTTCTTTTTTGTTTTTTGAGACAGGATTTCTCTGTGTGACAGTCCTGGCTGTCTTAGAACTCTTTTTGTAGACCAGGCTGGCCTCGAACTCACAGAGATCTGCCTGCCTCTGCCTCCTGGGATTAAAGGCATGCGCTACCACCACAAGCTGATATGAGGTGATTATAACTTCAACAAAAATGGAAAATCAAAGGCTGGAGAGTTTGCTCAGTTATTCTTGCTGAGAACCTGAATTTGGTTCCCAGCACCCACATGATGGCTTACAACCATCTGTAACTCCAGTTTCAGAGGACCTGATACCTAATTTGGGTTTTGGCAGGCACCAGATACGTACATAGTACACATACATATATGCAGGCACTCACACATACATAAAAAATAAAAATAAATATTTTTAAGAACAGAAAATTATATAAGATAAAAAAACCTAAATGTGTTAGACTTAGTAATGAATACTTACCATGTTCATCATGATGGCCATAAAATGCAGTTTAATCAATACTTGCTTAGTAATATTAAGAGGACCTTTAAAATTGGTAAATTAATTTGTTGAGGTTATAACTCAGTGTTTGAGCCTAATGTGTAAGGCCCCAGATTTGATTCTAATACTGCAAACAAAATAAGTCAACTGCAGTATTATAATACAAACATATGGCCCAAAAAACTGAATAACTTTCTCAGTTAGATAAGAAAACTAGGTAAAGAAGACCCAGGGCAGAGAATAACTGCATTTATTTCCGTCTAGGTGGCTTTTAAAGTTGTATGCTTTTTTTTTTTGTTCCTTTTCAGATGGGCTTTTGTTATGTAACCCTGGCTAGCCTGGAACTTGCTTTGTAGACCAGACTGGTCTCAGACTCACAGAGAGCCACCTGACTCTGCCTCCCAAGTGTGCCATCTTACGCAGCCTATAAATCTAACTTGTAAAAATAAAATAAAAATTGAGCCAGGTATGATGTCACACATCTGCAATCCCAGTTCTGAGGAAGTGGAAACAGGTGAATTGGACCTTTAAGGTCATCCTGAGCTATACAATGAGTTTGACACTAATCAGAGCAGAATGAAAACATCTTAAGAAACAATAACAGTAGTAGTAGTACTTTGTGTATATACTTACAAATGTATCAGGAGAAAGAACCATTTTAAAGCCACCAGTTTTATTTCCAGGACTTTCCTTTGTGCATGGGGTCATGTTTAAGCAAAAATGACATTTACAAAAATACAATACAAAAAAAATACTATCCCTCTTTCTCCCTCTCCCATGTGTTACCTTCATGTGTTACCTTAACGTCTTATGCATATGTGCAAACATCTGAGTGTCCCTTTTTTCTTTGTCTTTTAGGTTAGCAACTGTTCTTCTAAACCAGAATTTAGGCACAAAGGAACATGTGACTTATTTGGGATCTTCTTAAAAATAGTTTTTATAAAAAAAAAATAGTTTTTATATAGCCAGGCATGGTGTCACATGCCTTGAATCCCAACTTTGTTGTAAGGCAGTAAGTTTCCTGAACAGCCAGGGCTACATACAAAGACCCTGTCTCGAAAAACGGCTACAACAAAAAAAGTCTTTATAAGTGGCTTTGTTTCCTTTGTTGTTGGATGCACATTAGAAATCTGAGGATCTTCTGTGTCTTCAGATTAAGTGATTGTGACTGTTCAGACTTACCCTTTGTTTTGTAGATGAAGAGCTTGACTTGAACCTGCAGTTATTAGTTGCAGACCAGTGTGGAAATGCCCAAACCTCATGTGAGGATGTCAGAGTTGCCTCTGTGAAGCCAGACAAGATGGAGGAGACACTAACATGCATCATCTGTCAAGATCTTCTGCATGACTGTGTGAGGTGTGCTGCTTCATACCCTAGGTTTGCTTCAGTAGCTCCTTTGACAGGTGTGGGGAAATGATTAAATAAAGCAGACTTTGATCCTCTTTTGCCCTGGAATCTGCTCAGGTTTTCATTTTCCTTTTACTTGTGGTGTCAATAAGGAGAAATTCTCAAACCTGTTGACCAGGGCTGTAGAATCCATGAGATTTGGTCACTCTTGGTTTTGACTGACACAGGCAACCTGGTCTTGCAACCTGGATCCTTGTAAAAGGATCATGTGAATTATACTGATTTTCAAACATTTTTCTCACTAAAGACGTAATACTTAAAATGAAGTTACCAGGATTATCTTTGGGAGAAACTTCTCTTGGCTTTTGTTTGGAAACTTGGGAGGTAGATACTACCCAACCAAGTCCCCAAACACTGGAGTCTCTGTTGCTTATGTTCCTGAAGTTATGATCTGCTCTTTGTTCCCCCTGAGAACAGACATATAGCACTGATTTTTTTTTTAATCTTCTAATACTGAGCTTTAATATTTTTAGGTTAGATGATAGAATTCCCCACAAATGGCTTACGGTTGGGGATCCAACTTGCATTCCTGTTTGGGTAGGCCCACTACAGGTGTCGTCTGAGTATCATAGTGGCATATCTTTGGAAGATTTTGTCAGGAAATGTGTTCTTTGTTGCTTCATATTCTGCCAGTTTGCAGCCTTGTATGCACACATTTTGTGCGGCTTGTTACTCTGGCTGGATGGAGCGTTCATCTCTGTGCCCTACCTGCCGATGTCCAGTGGAGCGCATCTGCAAAAACCACATCCTGAACAACCTCGTGGAAGCGTACCTTATCCAGCACCCAGGTCAGCTTCACTGACTTTTCCCTTTTAGGGACCTGGGGTTGCGAGCTCTGCTCAGAGCAGTCTATATCATCTCTCTAGTTCTGTTTCCCTTGCCAGTGAATTTTGTTATGCCCTTTTTATCTAGATAAGAGTCGCAGTGAAGAAGATGTGAGAAGTATGGATGCAAGGAATAAAATCACTCAAGATATGCTGCAACCCAAAGTCAGGAGGTCTTTCTCTGATGAAGAGGGGAGTTCAGAGGACCTGCTAGAGCTATCAGATGTTGATAGTGAATCCTCAGACATCAGGTTAGACATGTGCCTGGCTCATAGTGGGGCCTGGGGATAAGAAATACATTAATACTGTGCTTGACTGTATTGTGGAGTGTATAGCTAGAGGACTTCAATAAGTCAGTTTTCTTAATGTTTTTAGCTTGTTTACTCAAATGTATGGCCAGACTTGGAATTCACTGAGTAGACCAGGCTGGCCTTGACCTCATGGTGATCTACCTGCCTTAGCCTCCTGAGTGCTAGGATTAAAGGCCTGTGCTACCACCACACCCAGTTTGGTTGTCTTTATATATATCCCTGGATGTCCTGGACTTACTATGTAGCCCAGGCTGTCCTTGAACTCACAGAGATTTGCCTGCTTCTGCCTCTTGAGCAGTGGAATCAAAGGCATGCACCACCATGCCCAGCTTCCTCAGTGGGTCTTGAACTCCACATCCTTACCCTCACTTTCTTAGGCTCCCCATCATGAGTTTCACTGGCTATAGCAGAGAAATCATATGTATTGTTTTTCCCACATAAGCACACCTAATTCTTGTAGTTAGAGACTGTGAATCCTTGGATGTAATGGTAGTGTTATAATATCTTAGAGTAGTATCACAGGAAAGGTATAACCCCCAGGCTGAAAGGACACAGCCCTTTGAGACCCAATTTTACTTGCTGACACATTGGTTTCAGGTCTACACTGTATGCCAAGACCATGATATTTAAAAAAAATAAAGATTAACCTCTCCTGGATTACAGAGTGAGTTCAAAGCTAGCCTGTGAAACTTAGATTCTTTTTGTTTGTTTGTTTTTGTTTTTTGAGACAGGATTTCTCTGTGTAGTTTTTGGGACTGTTCTGGAACTAGCTCTTGTAGATCAGGCTGGCCTCAAACTCACAGAGATCTGCCTGCCTATGCCTCCTTAGTGCTGGGATTAAAGGTGTATACCACCACCACCTGGCTGAGAAATTTAGTTTCTTATCTCAAAATAAAAATCATTTTAAAAAGTTCTTGTAAGTGTAGCTCAGTAATGGAGTGTTTGCCCAGAATGTGAGAATTGACCATGAGGTCAGTCTATCATATTATGAACAACAACAACAACAAATCCAAACAAAACAAATTTGGATGTGGTTGCTGACACCTGTAATTCCAGTTCACTAGGACCCTCTTGCCTCAGTCTTAACAGTGCTGGGACTACAGCTGTGCTCCGATTTCAACAAAGCAAAAACATACTGCATTGAATGAGCTAGCAGTACTTTCAGTGTAGTTTTCTCTTACGGAAGTGCTCCTAAGAGAAAATTCTTATTGGGTTTCTTGGCCTTTTCATGAGTCTCTGAGCCCATGTCCTATTGAGTAGGGACTGAGTGGTCCAGGATGAGTATGCTGAAACACAGGGTGTGAGGGATTGAACGCAGAAATAAGCTGAGCCCAGAGCAGCTATCATGTGGTGGATGGTGTTCTCTCTCTCAGATTCCTATTCCTAGGTGGTTATGGCTCATGTCCTCCTAGTGGTGGGAGCTGGGCAGAAAGGAGGGGTCGGCTCCTTTCTTCACACACATTGAAGCTGAGTAGAGGTAGAGCAGAGGCAGATGATACTGTAACAGTGATGTCTGCCTGTTCCTTTGTGACTTCAGCTCTGCTTGTTCTTCTCACAGTCAGCCATATATTGTATGCCGACAGTGTCCTGAATACAGAAAGCAAGCAGTGCAGTTTCTTCCTTGCCCAGTCCCAGATAGTGAGCTGGGAGCTACACAGGCCCTTGGTGGGGAAGCACCATCAACCTCTGCCAGCTTACCAACAGGTAAGATAGTGGTATCTAAATGTGAGCTTTTCCTTCCATTGTGTTACATCCTTGTGATTCTTGTTCTAGTTTCCTATGGTGTGATTCCTCTGTGATGTCTTTCTTGCCCTCTAGTTTCATATTTCAGTAGTTCTCTTGCCTCTCATAGCCTCTTGCTTGGCATAACCAGTATTGGTAAGAAATTAAGGGAGCTGGGCATGGTAATGTGTGCCTTTAAATCCCAGCACTCGGGAGGTAGAGGCAGGCAGATCTCCATGAGTTCCAGGCCACTCTGGTCTACAAAGCAAGTCCAGGACAGCCAGTGCTACACAGAAAAACTCTGTCTTAAAAAAAAAAAAAGAAAAAAATTAGGGAAGCATGGCTGAGATAGGAGTATCTCTGTGAGTTCAAGGCCATCTGGTGGAAGGGAGGGAGGGAGAGAGAAAAAGAGAGAGAAATTAGGTGAATATCTGTTTATTTGAGGGTCTCCCCTTTTGGACACACCTGGTAATTAACAGTCCTGATTTTAACTTTTGGTCTGTCTTCAGCCTACTGCTTCAGGCAGTTTGCTTAGTGGGGTTTGCCAAAACCAAAATGATCATTCTGTATCTGTCACCTAATTAGAGATTGGCTTCTTTCTTAACAGCATGTGCTAATAAATTCCCATAGTCTGTCTTGCATCTTTGTAGAGTTGCCCTCTAAACAACAGTTGTGTATTTCTAACAGATAGGTCCCCAGATGCATTGAGAAGAGCAAGAGATGAGCTGAGATATAGCTCAGTGATAGAGGGCATACTTAGTTAGCATTTGCAAGGCATTTGGTTCCACCCCAAATATAATAATGAAAAGAGAAAAAGAGAGCTGTTTACTTGCATGTGGCATGAAGTTCTTAAGCTCTAAGTGTTGAAGCCTAGCAACCAGAACTGGCTGCGGATAGAATAACAGTATCCTCTGCCTGGAGTTGGCCACTTTAGTTCTAGCTTTGCCTGTTCTTTTTCTTTTTTTATTATTATGTATACAGTGTTCTGCCTGCATATATGCCTGCACACCAGAAGAGGGTACCAGATCTCATTGTAGATAGTTGTGAGTCACCATGTGGTTGCTGGGAATTGAACTCAGGACCTCTGAAAGAGCAGCCAGTGCTCTTAACATCTGAGCCATCTCTCCAGCCCACTTTGCCTGTTCTTAACTGCAGTAAGCACTGTGGTCATTACCAAATTGAAAATAGCCTTAGGAGCCCTGACCCTTTACCTGCTATTTAGCCTGAGTGTGCTAAAAGGCCACTAACCTAGGGTTGTAATTAAGAGCCACATTCTTGGCAACCCTACTAGAACATTGTTCCAGTTCTCCCTGTCACTTCTAGAACCCATAGTTGGGACAGCAAAGCAGTACTCAGCATCCAGAGATAGATACTTTACCACTACCTAGGAAGGACTTTTTGATCTTTTGAAATAGAGTCTCAATTTATAACTCAGGCTGTCCTAAAATTCAGTACATATCTCAGGCTAGCCTTGAACTTG
The DNA here is from genome assembly GCA_004026605.1 of Ondatra zibethicus. Classification (NCBI taxonomy): domain Eukaryota; kingdom Metazoa; phylum Chordata; class Mammalia; order Rodentia; family Cricetidae; genus Ondatra; species Ondatra zibethicus. Next base: position 304 of record PVIU01008905.1, on the reverse strand, counting down.
TGATCTTCCTCCCTCAGCTTCCCAATAGGAAATACATTTAGATGTATACTCTTATGCATGACTTGAACTCCCTTAGACCAGTTACTTTCCAAAAAAAAATTTATTTGTGTATGCATGTATGTATGTATGTATGTGTACATGTATATGGGTATTTTTGGTTCTTGGGATTGAGCTTAAGGCTTCTCAAATGCTAGACAAGTACTCACTGAGCTATAACCATTGAATTCCCATATTTCAAATGGCAGAATATCATTTGACCACTTAGGAAGTAGTTTTTTTTTTTTTTTTTTTTTTTTTTTTTTTT
>PVIU01008904.1:0-80206 GCA_004026605.1 Ondatra zibethicus | reverse complement strand
ATACTCTTTTTCTTTTCTCTCCCAAGCCTACGAACAGCCATCCAACACTGTGACCCATTTAGAGGTCTTTTATGTCTGAATCTGTCCTATTGTGAATCTGTAATTCTTTACTATCCAGGAGCATTTCTTAAAATGTTAAGCACATCTTAAAAACTTAAGTTGCACCATGTAGGAGAAATAAGGTACTGCCTCTTTTCTGCCCCGTCTAAACCTTTTAACTGCGCTTTTGTTATGATAATTACGATCCTGCCTGAGATTAGCACAGTTCAGCATGGCGGAGCCAGAGCCGCTCCTGCCTCAGAGCCAATTGGTGCCCCTGAGCTGAGCACAGTTCCAAGCACACAGCAGTCCACATTGCCATCAAGCAAGCCAGAGCACTTTAGTCAGAAATCCCATGCAGATAATCTGTCTCCAGCAGGAGCCAGAGGTGGTGCTGGCAGCATAGCCCAGAAAGCCAGCATTTTAAAACCGCTGCAGCTTTTTTACTGTTGCGGATGCTGGGTGAGGAAATTTTCTCTGCAGCACCCTGCTAGCAAACAGAAAAAAACTCTGTTATACTCTGTATTCTTTTTGAAGCTCTCTCAGATTTTACGTGGAGTCAGAAAACCACGTTGGGCGTCAATCTGTAGTAATGAGATGCTCGGGCTGCATTCCCGGTGCTGGGACCCTTGTGCCATCCGGCTCCCGGTGTGTACCCGAAATAATTACACGGAAACTGTATTCATTTAAATACTGCCTGGCCCATTATCTCCAGCCCCCTATTGGCTAACTCTCACATTATTTTAGCCCATCTCCATTAATGTGTATCGCCACTTGAGTTGTGGCTTACCGGCATGAGTCTAACCAGTGTCCATCTTGTGCTGGAGAAGCATGGCGTCTGCTCCACTGCCTTCTCTCTCACAGCATTCCCTTCTATCTACTCCGCCCACCTAAGTGCTGTCCTACCAAAAGGGCAAGGCAATTTTCTTTATTTAACCAATGAGGGCAATATACAAACAGAAGACCCTCCTACACCACCTATATACTTCCTTTATCATGGTACACAAAGGTGGAGGTCCTGGAGAGCATCAGAGTCCTTTCTTTGCTGTAAGGTTTTAAACTTGTTGGCTGTTTCTAGATTGTTTAAAGAATGAAGACAGAAAAGTGTTGAGAAAAGGGTAATAGAGACATCAAAAATTAAAAAAAAGAGAGGGGAATAAAAGATAAATTGGCAAAAGGTATAAGTCTCTCTCCTTAAATATAATATATATAGACAACTGGAAAAGCATCTTTTATTGTGATGTGCTTGTTTTGTGCACAAAGTCTCATGATAATATACTCCTACTATCTTCTCCTCCTGAGCACTGGGATTAGAGGCCATCACCTCACTGAACTTCTTTTTCTGAAAAATTCCCTTTAGAATCTACTGCTTTTGATAGTAATTTAATGATGAACTTCTCTTCATTTCCAGATAGAAGACAGTATTTAGGAAGAATTCTAAAAGCCTGTGCATTCAGCGCCCAAATCTCTTGTTGCCCCAGAGAAAGCACAGCTTATCATCCCTCACCACAAATATCTCCTTGGTCATCTTTTCTCAGGAGTAGAGGATGACACACTGGGTTCATGAACACAAATGTATTTCTCCTGTATCACCTGGAAGTACTCTTTCCCTCACAGTGCAATTTCTTGCTCCTAATCTCCTAATGATGTGTCTAATTTCTTGCCTATTGAGCATTAACTTCCTCTCACATGAGCTTGTTTTTAATTAAACTTTCCCACTTTTATGACTGACTAATTTTATCAATTATATTAAATCATGAATGTTATCCATAATTGGAAACACATCTCAGAAGCCAGCCTGTGAATTGATAGAGTCGATAAAGTCAATGGGAATTCCATTCATTGTGACTTTTGTCTATATGGCTTTTCCTATTTATTCATTCAGTAAGTATTATATGTGAACATACATTATTGTTTTGAATAATTTTTAGCAGAATGTGTTTTGAATATTTGATGGTGGGTAAAAATATTTCACAAATTAAATATTCAGACTGAAACACAAAACTATTATGATTCATGGATGATTTTGGTAAATAATAACAGAATCCAATTGCTAGTTTATTCGATGTTCAATATGACACAGATATTGTTAATCAAATATTAAAGCGACCAGGTGTAGCACCCCATGTCTGCAGTCCCTGCATTCAAGATGGGTAAGCAGGAAGATCAGGAGTTTGAGGCCACCGTTGACTACATAATAAGTATGAAGCCAGTCTATATGAGGTTCTGTTATGAAAAATCCAAAGACCGAAAAAGAGAAGTGGGGTAATATGGGATTCCCCTCTGTATGCTGTGATTACCATTGATTAATAAAGAAATTGCTTTGGACCTATAGTAAGGCACCTATAGGTGGGAAAACTAGACTGAATGCTGGGAGAGAGAAGGACGGAGTCAAGGAGAAGCCATGAAACTGCCATTGGAGACAGATGCACTGAAACATTGCTGGTAGGCCACAAACTGGGGGTGATGCACAGATTAATGGAGATGGGTTAAATTAAGATGTTAGAGTTAGCCAGTAAGAAGCTAGAGCCAATGGGCCAAACAGCGATTTAAATAATATAGTTTCTGTGTGATTATTCTGAGCTGCCAAATGGCCTGAATGACCAAGTGGTCCCTTCTTCCAACAGTGGGGAGAATACTAGGCAGGCTGTCCCAGGAGTTCATTGTATTTCCTTCACTTTTTCTATCCTGCCATGAATTTCAGTAGCGCTTACCAGAAAATCAGTCTAAACCATAGAAAATGCTGGTTTGTGATTTGCTATCATCTTTTTGGAGTCCTTGGCATGACACAACATCGAGAAATCAGTAATATAAATTCACTTGAATTGCCATATAGTTTTGTTTCTGGTTTATAAAGATGTATCCTCAAACTGGTCTCAAATTCTCAATAAGGGAAATGTTTGTTTGATGCTTGTCCTAAAAACACATTGCTGTGGTTACATGGAGAAACCCGTGCTGGCTCAGCAGGTAAGGACGCGATTCCCAGCTGTTAGTGCTACTTGGAAGGTGCTAGAAATTTGAGAAGACAAGTTGATCAGAGAGAAAGCAGGTCACTGTGTTGGTGCCAATGAATGATTTCTTGCCTCCTTGTCTCATTCCTGGCAAACATTAGGTAAATACCCTCTGCCAAATACTCCATTGATGTTGATGCTTTTGCCTCACCTTAGCTCCAAATCCATGGATACAGACAAGATTTGACTGAAAGATCTAGACCCGTAAACACAATTAATCATTTTTCTTGCAAACCAATCCTTTCAGAAATTTCTCACAGCAGTGATGAACAGATCCAACCTGCAGCATGCGTACAGGTTGGGAGGGCTTGAACTGGGTTAAATTAAGATATGAGTTATCCAATAAGAACCTAGAGCTAATGGACCAAACAGTGACTTAACTAATACAGTTTCTGCATGGTTATTTCTGGGCTAAGCAGCCGAGAACCAACAAGCAGACTTCCTTACAACATGAAGAAGAAAGATCTGCCTTTCAAAGATCTTCAGGAAAGCTCCAGTAAGAAAATTATTCCCTAATGTGATATTCTGGCTTTTTCCTGAATGCACTTTGTGAAACCACTTTCCTGTTTTACCCATTGTAATGATGTGTCCTTGTCAGACCTAGCCCAGTGTGTTCAGTCTTCATTGATTTGTCTTCTGAGATCCACTCTGGACTATCCACACACAGAACCTTGTATTTAAATTTATTGGATTGTCTTAATGACATCTGGTTTTCTGTTCATTCTATCCCCAGAGAGCTCTGATTGTCTCTCCCATTTTAATGTTCCTGCTTTGGCATCTTGTTCCATATCTCATTGCAAACACCAAGTTTTCAACTGCCAGTGGCTGAGCTTGTGAAATGTCTTGAGTGATATGCTTTATTCATAGAGAATATACATTTCATTATTGCCTCATTTATGAGCACCATCCTAGTACAAGGCACTTTGCTGAGCATTTAGCTGCAGAGATAGTTTCTAATTGTGGCATTGTGTGCATCATCACAATTCATGAGTGGTGAAGTAGAGGCATTGCCAATAAGTGACTGCAGGGTAGGAGAGTTAGGCAAAGACAAGCCTGCTGCCCTGACACTGGAAGTTAACAGTGTCCTCACACTCCCCTTTCAGCATATATCTGTGGATGGGTAGCATGTATCATTGTTCTAGGAAGTGGGCTATGCTAGAGAATGGGCACATACACAGAGATTTTACTATGTTTGAAGAAACAATTAGGCAAATTATCAGCATCCATTCGAGTTGTGTGGTCTGCATTGCACCCTGCCAATACTTACTTCGGAACACCAAGAATATATCGCAAATGCTGGTATAACATCTGTAAAGGTTTCAAAGTACCAGACTTGACATTCTGCCATCTCTAAGCAACAGAGATCATGACCGAGTTAAGGATAGAAAAACAGCAAAGGGCAGCCCAGAAGGAAGAACAAGGGGTTCATGAGTTGCATACTCGGTCTGATCCACGATGCTACAATGGCTGGAGCTCAGGCTTTAACTTGATTTTTTGGGGATGCTCTTTGAAATATGAAGGTATCAATGATTCTGCAATCAAGAAAAAAAGGATTTTTGGATTCCATAAGAGGAAGGGGCTATGTAAGCTTTCAGAGTCATTCTGTAACAGAAAAGGGATTGCAAGTCAGAAGTCTTATTTTAATATTTTCTTTGTTCTATTGAGTTTTATTTTATGATTTCACATCAGAAAGAACCTGGAAGCTTCTCCTGGTTCATGAACTTAAACATCTGTCCAAAGAGTACCATGTGTCCACCAGACACAAGTACATAGACAAGGAGCACTATGAGTCCTCCAGACTCAGGTACATAGACAGAGAGCACCATGAGTCCTCCAGACTCAGGAGGTAGACAGAGAGCACTATGTGTGCTTCAGACTCAGGTACATACACAGAGATGCAGACACTCATACAGCTCAATAAGTTGGGTTTTGTTTCCATGGTCACTTGTGATCATATTCAGAATGAAATTTTCCTATATTTTTCCCTGAATTCTCTTCTCAACACTACCAATTGGTGCGGGAGAATTGTCTGTATTCTGTCAATCATGATTTAAATAAATGCTGATTGGCCATTAGCCAGGATGTATGGGTGGGACAACCAGACAGGAAGTAGAGGCGGAACAAGGAGAATAAGAGAATTCTGAGAAGCAGGAAGCTCTCTCGGCATTCCTTCCAGACCACCAAAGAAGCAGGATGTGACCTACCCAGCTGAGAAAGGTATTGAGCCATGTGGCTGACATAGATAAGAATAATGGTCTATATAAGTTACAAGAGCTAATAAGAAGCCTGAGCTAATGGGCCAATCAGTTTGTAACTTATGGAGACTCTCTGTGTGATTTTTCTCTGGGACTAAATGGCTGGGGGACCTGGTGGGAGGACAGAAACCAGCCGGCCCCTCATGCTACAACCAATATAATTGAAAGAATGCAAGACAGGACTCTTGAGGGGAGACACACTTGCTGACTTAATTTTCACATTACACAGTCTTCTGCTTTATCGGGAGCTCCAAAGACTTAGCCATCTGTGTGTAGAAAAACAGATGACTCAATCCTTCTGAAAAGCATTGTCCACAGAAACAAAACCTTGCACTTGCATTTTCTAAGCTGCTTTTTGAAAAGCTGTGAGAAAAATCTTCATGAGTTTGTGTTTCTTCTTGGATGCTCCCTCCACTCCGTTTACTAGAATGATATCCAGATCACTTTAGTGTCTTTTCCTCAGCAAAAGCAAAAATAAAAGCCATGGCTCAATATTGGAAACATCATCCCATTTGATTTCAAGTCGGAGTGTAACAGGATCAGTTTTCCGTGTGAAAGCTGTGTTCTGAATGATGTGGAGGCAACAGCCTGAGGCAGACCGAAACCAGTGCTATCGGCATGATTTATTTCACCCTGTCTTCCAGCTTTATCATGTCTCTGTTTATTCTGTGTGAATGTGTGCTTTTTCTGTAACTTTTGTATATTTCATTGATTTTTATTGTACTGCTTTTATTCTTGAGAATTCAAACTGGTGTACTAGGTTTACTTTTGTATCCATGCTAATTATTTCTACTAACTATTGTTAGTAGTTTCAAAATAAAACCATATAGAGCAAAGGTCGTAAAATGTTTTATGACAAGTATAATTTTCTTTCACGTTTTCATTTTTTTTCGGTGATGAATCTAAACCCCAGAACATTCTACCTTTTACTCACATGCTCTACTACTGAGCTGCATCCCTAGAACCATGGTTTCTTTCTAAATGTCAGTCTTTATGAGTTTGTTGGTGTCGAGTTTTATGAGTTTGTTCTTGGAGATGTTTATTCAATCAACATCGGGAAGTTGTAATGGAAAAGTTGTAAAGCAGAGAGAGGAGGATCTATGGGAGGATGACAAACTATTTATGACTTCGTAAAGAAATGATTCTTGGATTATTCTAGCTGCAAGTGAGGGGTTTGAACCCAAAAAAGATAATATAAAATAGTTTTGTCTCATAATTATATTTTGCCTTTGCAAACATCATAATGATCTCTATTTAGATCACATATATAAAGTATCTCCATTTGAGTAAATATTTGAGATTTTGCCTGTGCTATTAAATGATTACCCTTCCAGACTTGATACACTCAGATAGACAGGAAGAAGCTGAGTGGGTGTTTGGTCAACTACTAGTAAGAAGAGTTGATCAGCAGTTACCAGCGTAACTGGGGGAAGAAGACTTCAAAAGGAAATACAGTTAAGCTGTTCAAACAAAATGATTTCAAAATATGTGATGGGGTCAAGGTGATACTTAGAGAAAAACACAAGGAACGTGCTTCCAATAAGTTGCACTAACTTAGCAACAAGTATAAAATTAATTAACTGATCCAAGAGAGAAAGAATCAAAATGAGGCGTGAAAAATAATTGAAAGCAATCAAAATGAGAACAGAGCATAATTTATTGTGGTTTTTGCTAATTTGAGGTTAAACAAGATTTCATACAAGACTGGGAACTACTGTCACTGAGCTAACCCAAATTCCACAAAATTCTCTTCTTGTTATTTTACTACTTCTTCTTCTATCAAATCACAGTCTCTCTCACAAGAGCTTTCTACGGCCATTATGTTTAATTTTACAATACCACATATCAATATTGAATCAAGAATATCATACAACTCGGAAATGTTGTATTTACAAACTTCAAAGACATTGAATGCTTTTTTCCATCCTATTTGATGTGAAAGCAACCATTTGGAATAAATGTACCTTTCTTAATCTCTATTTAAAATTTATGGTATAAAAGGAGTAGGGTGCTCTCTCAACATCTTCAAAGGATGGCTTGAGTTTGATCCCTAACAGTGCAGAAACAAACAAACAAATGCAAATTTGTATGTACCCAAATATCTATGAAATGTTTCAAGTATCGCTTGTAGTAGATCAATACTTTTTCTATTTAAATAATTTTAAGTAAAGTTGTAAAAGAAAATAATGGTTCCAAACTTTGTATTGTGTGACCCTCAGAGGATCAAGAATAGGGAAAGTACAGCTTTATCTATTATGTTATTGAACTCTGATGATAGCATTCTAAATTAGAGACTTTAATTGTATTGGTACCTTAACATACATACATATTCCATCTGTAAAACATCTTACATGGAATTCTATATCAGTTTACCCACAGCAAGAGAAACCTAAACACTTACTTTTGGGGTCTCACAGCACCTCCGCTTATTATTTTTTGAAAACATTCAGAAATTGATGATGGTCCATTACAAATTAGATGCATAGCTCTTGTTTCTTTGTGTGTTTAGTATACAAGGGCTTGTGGCTTTATTAAATCAAAGCTACTGTGATTTTTACAATAGCTCTGTAAGGTTTGCTTAAGTGATCCATATATTTATTAATAATATTAGCAACCTATTTGTTATTGGATGTTTTGATATAAAGTGGAATTACATATCTTTCTGTGTGTAGGTACCTACATATGCATGTGACTAATAAAGTATTTCTGCATAGGAAACCAAATGCTGCTGATCATTTGGTCACTGCCATGGATTGACCTTACAGTGTATAACCTCAATATGATTTATTTTGTGAGCAGACTTCTTAGAGAGGATCCACATTCTTCCTGTTTCAGCTAAATCTTTCCTGCAAATACCAACAACCATGAGAGTAATGATGCAGAAACTGAGAATGCTGAGATGGAGAACTGTCTTCCACAGTTGGCTGGAAATAACACCTCAAGTGGGATGCAAGCTGAATATCTCTGATGAGAACATGCAAGGACATTTCTGTGAAGTCTTGCCTCCTCCATCCAGAAGCTGAGAAACCATTACCACCTATAAAACCTCTGACTGTCCACACTGGGAGCTCATATTTTAATGAAAAGTCCATGTTTAATTGTTGTATGGGTTTGGTAGTGTCTAAATTTTAAAACACTGGAATTTAAATACACAAGAAATAGTCCTCATGTTCTAAACACAGGAGCTAGCAAATTATTCCTAATGGGGTCAAATAGATGGTGTCCATAAATGAAATACAGTACTGATACTTTGACCAGGGACACAAAAATGCCATAACCTGATCAATGAGAGTCAAGGCCACATCAGTATGAATCAGCATGATAGCTCATTTGCATCATGGTGAATAATCCTGTTGAGTACCCAGTGACAAAAGACACCAGTCACATGATCTTTTTGGCTTCTATAAGCCCAGGTCACAGAAATTCAATTGGTTGTCCCCACTATGCAGAGGAAAAACCACGTCCTTACTTTGAACCCTATATATTTCTAAGTGCTTCATGTATGTTGAATACTTTATTCTCAAAACAGTCTTAAAGTGGGTGCTATTATCATCAGCTTTACAGATGAGGAAGTATAATTTGCCTCAATGGCTTTGCAGGCACTCAGGTGGTCAGTATGGAAGATGAAGACTGAATAGAAGCCCTGGAGCTCTCAGGGGCTGCAGAGCATCAGTATTCTGTTAATGTTTGAAGCAACCGATGCAACAAACAGTAGGGATGAAAATATGGTAGCTCATAATGCAGTTCTGGAAGTCATTCATTTCTATTAATTTCCATTTGTTCAACTATGTTCATAGCAGCATCATTTGTAATAGCCAGAACCTGGAAACAACCTAGATGCCCCTCAACCAAAAAATGGATAAAGAAAAGGTGGTCCATTTATACAATGTAATACCACTCAGCCGTAAAAACAATGACATCGTGAAATTTTCATGCAAATGGATGGGACTAGAAAAAGCCAACCATGACTGAGAATACCCATTCTCTGAAAGATGAGCATGGCATGTACTCACTCATAAGTGGATACAACTTGTAAAGCAAAGAATAAGCAGCCTATAGTTCACTACCCTAAAGAAGCTAAGTAGCAAGGTGAACTCTTAGAGAAGCATTTATAGATCCCCCTGGTAAGGGGAAGTAGACAAGATCTCCTGACAAAATTGGAAGCATGGGGGTAGGTGGAGAAGGAGGGCAGAAGGGGAAGAGGAGGAAAGAAGGGAATTGGGGAGGGGAACTTGAGGGAATGGGATAGATAGAGACAGAGAGCAAGGAAAGAGATATTTTGATTGAAGGAGCCATTATGGAGCTAGCAAGAAACCTGGCACTAGAGAAATTCCCAGGATTCCACATGGATGACCTCAGCTAAGACCTTAAGCAATAGTAGAGAGGGTGCCTGAACTGGCCTTGCCCTGTAGCCAGATTGATGACTACCTTAAATGTCACCATAGAACCTTCGTCCAGTAACTGAGAGAGACAGGGCAGAGACCAGCAGCAGAGCACTGGACTGAGATCAAAGTTCAGTTGAAGAGTAGGAAGAATGAGAATATGAGCAAAGAAGTCAAGACCATGATGGGGACACCCACTGAAACAGCTTACCTTAGCTAATGGGAGCTCACCAACTCTGGTCAGACAGGGAGGGAATCAGCATAGGACCAAGTTAGAAATTAAAATGTGGGTAACAATTGTATGACTGGGGCAGACTTCAGGGCCAGTGGCAGTGGCACCAGAATTTGTCTCTGCTGTTTGTACTGGCTTTTTGGAACCCATTCTCTCTGGATGTATACCTTTCTCAGCCTGGATAAAGAGGTGAGGGCCTTGGTTCTTCCTTGGAGCAATGTGCCTTACCCTCACTGGGAAGTGGATGAGGGATGGGAGGTGGAAGGTGGAGGGAATGGGAGGAGGGGAGGGCGTGGGAACTGGGATTGGTATGTAAAATGAAAACAACAGTTTGTTTTCTTTTTTAAAATAATAAAAGAAAAAATAAACATACCTGAGTGATGAACACTTCACAACTTGATAGAAAGGAAGGAATTTTTCATATAAGGATGATAATATTTTATGAATTAAAAAAATCATATCATTTACAACTCATTAGAATTTTATGTTTATAGTTCATGCTTCATATTGCCAGGCTATGTGAAGACGTAAAGACCTATTCCTTTGAAAGTCCCACAACCTTTTTCCTGACACAGCCTCTCCAGCAGGCCACAGAGTGAAACATTCTCATTGTAATTGATCTAAATAGTCTTTATGTAAACCAATAACTTTATAGGATAGCTTTAATTCACATTTCATTTCAAACTGAGATGACTCACAAAATAAAAGGCTTGTCTCCTATTCCTGTGCCTGTAATCTTCAAAACTTAAATTCTCTGTCATTTATTTCCTAGACTTGTTCTCAGTGTAAATGTGTGAAGCATCCTAAGGGAACAGAAGATGATAGACAGAAATATAGGCTGTGAGGAATGGGGTGCTATCCAGATCATTCTAAAGCCTGAAGTAAGAGTAACATGGAAATAGGTAAGGGGAAAGCAATCCAGAGAATTTAATGTTTAAAATATGATGCCTGGGTTCAAATATGCACTGTTTCAAATTCCTTCAAATTAGAATGCCAGTCATACAATATGCACATAAAATTGGGAACATTTAGAACACATTTGGAGAATGTGAACAGTTGTGAGGAATTATGAAAAATGCATCTCAAACCATGATCATCTCAAAAAGGCTTCATACTTCAAAAGAAACTAAAACTTACATGTCAGAGCTGCACCGCTGAATAGGAAACTTTGATTCCAGAACAACTTATCATCATATCTTAGTCAAAAGAAATACATTATGCCTTTCTGTATGTTAATTATTTGTATAGACTACAAAGCAGATAATAAACAGATAAACTTCATTTTACTTATTAATTAATGTGTAAAACTGACTAAACACATTTTCATTAAGTCCAGCTTAAGTTGACTATTTCTGTATTAGATAATCATTTGCCCTTGGGGAAGTACATTAGCTACCTTCCTTGTGACTCACAATAGTAACTTAAAAGTCTTAGGTGCAGGGTTCATGCGGTATATTTACCTGCTTCACCCATGACACTTCACCAACATGGCTGCCTAAACAAGACATAAAAAAGTACAGCACCTATAGAACTGCTGACATGGGAGATAGAAACTCAAAGGGTCCCAATCTAGGCAATTAAGGAATAATGAGAGCAGGAAAATTGTCTTCCGCAGGGATGAGCCTCTTAATTGGTTATCCTATACCAATTAGTCAGCTCTGAAATTGGTGACACCTATCAAATTGTTTTTATGTTTATATGTACAGGTGTGTGTATTGTGTGTGTGTGTGTGTGTGTGTGTGTGTGTGTTTGAGCAAGACAACAACACATATAGAAAAAGAGACCATGGATTTGAGATAGAGCAAGAGGAGGCCTGGGAGTAACTTAAGGGTGGAAGTAAAAGGAGGGAAATGACATAATTATGCTTTAATTCAGAAACATTACAATAAAACAAGAAAGGGAGAGCTAATTTTGTGTCACAGTTTTAAAGGAAATAAGGACTACTGTCTTCACATACGGGAAATCATGGAGGGAGAACCAAGAAGCCACTTGCCACGAGGAGTCCACAGGATGCAGAGAGGGTGGAGTGAGGACAATACACTCGAAATACCATTTCTTATTAATCCCATGGGATGATATTTCCCACATTGGAGCCACCTTCCCTACTCATCTAGAGTCTCTGGAAACATCTTTCCAGACACAACCAGAGTGTGATTCTAAAGTCTAGTGAGTGTCTCAGTGAGACAAGCTGTCATAGGAAGTCTCTGTGGGGACATGAGAATGTGGCATGGCCCACAGTAGAGGCCAAGGGAAAGGGAATGGGTTGTTGGGTACAGTCAATGAGCCGACTGCTGTTAATATTAACAACCTTTGTAGGGGAAATCAATGAGAAGGAAACCTGATACAACGTTACCACATCACAGACGAAAAAAACTAAAAAGCTCCAGATTTTCAGTGTCCAATAAAGCTCACAGAACTAACGCTTAGATTTGCAGGAACTGTTTTCTAAGTTGACCTGGTCTCCAGGAGCACCAGGTAGTGGATTCAATGTCAAATGACCTACTCGTGGCTAATGTCTCCTCAGTGAAGCCAAAGAAGCTTTATCCCTCTGCTCAGGTTCAGTAGAAGGCTCTTCTGTTCACCAGGCAGCACGCAGAGAGTCTTGGAGCAGAATCTGGCAGACTTGTTGCTGTTCGAAGAGTTGTTTTCTTAAAATATGTTATCGTGAAATTCCTGCTAGAAAATATGAACAAAATGCAAGGTGGAAACCAGCAAGAATCCTGAGAGCAAGTACACCATACTGAAAGAGGTGAGCACGGGAGTCACTGCCTCTAAGATAGGGTAATGAGATCTCACTTCTGTTGTTCCTTTGAAGTCTTCATTTTTCTTTGGACGGGTTTTCTGGTTTAAAAACATGGTGGCAATCCTAACTACACAATCTAACAATAAATGTCACAATTACATACAATTTTCTCATTATTTGCACTATTTCAAATATCTTACTGACCTAAATGCACAATGAAAAATGTAGACAAAGACCTGTCACTTCACATTCACACACATTAAAGAACACAAAATCACTGCTAAAAATTCAACAGCAGATCTAACATAAAACAAATGGCCAAAAATCAATAAGGACAAAGTCCAAATAACTTTTGTCTCATAACAATTTTCAAGTAATATGCCTGTATAACTTTCTACAGATAATTGTGATCCCAATTAGAAGACCATGATCAGTAATACAATATTTTAACTTAAGATTTATGAGTAAAATAACGTTTTTACTAATGTTCACATTACGTGATCCTAAGTTGAATAAATTTAGGTGAATGTTTTCTATGCAATATTTCAAAATTGTGTATTTGGTAGATTGATAGTCATTTATAAAAGTTTAAGCATGCCTATTGAACATTTATTTCTAAACCATCAAACTTTTGCTTGAATGTATTTCTAAGAGATTATTCCAGACAAATTTCTTTCTATGTTGTGTATTCCATCATATATCAGCATAGTTATATGTCTATGAGTTTTCTTCTTTGAAGATTGATAACCTATGTGGCAAGATAACAAATGGAAGCCACTTGTAGAATGACCACTTTAGGAATACTTTCCACAGCCTGGATTATAACTGGAATGAAAAATGTGTTTAAAGCAAATTGTGCTGTGTTTAAGAGAGGACAGAGAAAAAAAGGAAACATTTTGGACTAACATATAAAAGAGTTAGAAGAGAATCATAATCCACCCCACTCTGCTGATCACAAGCACATGGGTTCATTAACAGAGAGGCTGTATTAAAAATCTTTCTTGACCTAGAGCAAGTGTGTGTGTGTGTGTGTGTGTGTGTGTGTGTGTGTGTGTGTGTATGCTAGGGATATAAGTGTATCGTGATGTTCACATGGTTGCATAAGTATGTGAGATGTTTGTCTCATAAGTAATTAGAAAGAATATAATGATTTGCTTCTTAGAGAATCTTTGGGCACACTCAGTTTGTAACCATTAAACCCATTAAACTATATAAAAGGAATGTATTCTCCATGCACAGATTTTGAGCAGATGCACATATTCCTACATGGCAGTGTGAATTAGATTGGCAACAGAATATTAGTAGCTTTCTTTCATTTGCTATAGCAAGTTAATAACTATGTGTTAGGATAATTCCATAAGATTCTAAAAGCTTTGTTCAGCATAGAGCTGAGAAAACATGAAGATGTTTTGACATCTTAAGCCCACTGGGCTGGGAAGTTAATTTAGCTATTGATATTATTTTCTGCATTTTTCATCTATTCTACAAGCTTTCGAGGGTGCTTTCTCTGCATTTAATGCATGTCATTTGATTATGTTTTGAACAAGTGGTAGAACAAGGAAACGATGGGTTGGAATGATTCTCCACTGCCTTCCTCAGCTCAAGTTGCTACTGTGAAATTTCAGAGACTGGGTAGCAACTCGACCTCTCCACTCACAGCTCTGTAGACTGAAAGCTCTAACCAGCAGATGCGTCCTAAGAGTTCATAGCTTAGAGAGTGACTTCTGTTTGTGTTCTCATAAGACAAAATGGCATTGTACACTAACCTCTTTCATGAGGGTTTATTTTCAAGACACCCCGTGCTATCCCGTGTGCTTCTCGGTTTATTATCAATAGACTAGGGTTTGGATTCCTATTATTTATTTTTTCACGTAGACATTTATTGATTGATCTTGGTAGGCAACCCCTCTACCGCTAATATAGGTTTTCAGCTTGGTGGATTATATTTTAGGGTAAAAGTTTTGTAGGGGCAGAGCACTCAGACCACAGTAATCATAATTAGCATAAATATTCCAACTATTGAGTATATTTTCAAAGCTCAAGAAGAAAACCAGTATTTGACAGATAATACATCTGTGACATGGTCTTCCCACTTATCATCTGAGTTGACAGGTGTCTAACCACTCTGCATCTCATCTTACACAAGGATTTGTTTTCTCCATCTATAACACACTGCATATTTCCCAATGCATCTTCCCTGTCACACAGCACTGTCTCTCCCTGACATGGTCTTCCCACTTATCGTCAGAGTTGACAGGTGTCTAACCACTCTGCATCTCTCACAAAAGAGTTATTTCCACATTATGTTACACATTCATTATCATTGAAACTACAGCTTAATATTAAAACTAGATTTGAACAGCTGGAATATAGAACAGTGAATCTACAATTTAAAACTCAGGGGTTTTTGACTGATTGAAGGATCAAGATTTGCCAAAATGGTACACTTAAAAATCCAAGTATGGGCTGGGTGGTGGTAGTGTAGGCCTTTAATCCCAGTACTCGGGAGGCAGAGGCAGGAGGATCTCTCTGAGTTTGAGGCCAGCCTGGTTTACAAGAGCTAGTTCCAGGACAGCTAAGACTGTTACACAGAGAAACCCTGTCTCGAAAAAAAAGAAAAAGAAAAAAAAAGCCCCCAAATTTTCCCAAGTGTGTACCTAAGAGATAAAGTTTCCTCACTAAGATTCCTTAACTTCATGTTCTTCCATTTACATGTATTTATTCCACCTGATTTATAATCATTTAAGGTGTCACAGATTGCTCTTCCTCTGGCCATGGCAGCCGCCTTGCTGCAGCTCCATGCCCGTCCTTCAGCTCCTACTTGCAGGAGGTCTTACTGCATTCTCCATACACAGACTGTGCCAAAACTGTCTGTACACCCCACGGAGTCTAAGATGGTCTACTCCTCCATGGATATCCTGTGTTCCAGTCTTCAAGACCTACCAGCTCACCCCATGTCACCTTTTTTACCGTGTTGAACTATATTTTGAGACAGTTGATACTGCCTTTCACAGCTAAAATGGTTTGCTATTTGCCTTATTCACAAATTTAACTTAACAGTTTGACTTCTAACTACAGCCTTGATCCCACAGATGCACACTACCACCCAGGGAAACTCTATCTAACAATGCTTCATCAAAATATAGTTTATTAATCAAAGACTAATAGATAAAAGTAAAATTTTAAACTAACACTCTTTCCTTTTTTAACTCAAAGCTACAACTTTTAGACACACTTAACCACATCATGTCATACTAACAATTATAGGTTTTTATATACTCTTCTATCTTACTGTATATGAGAGACTGCAGCACAATTAATAAAAGCTCAGAGACAGATATTGAGGTTAAACCTGGAGACCAGAAAAGCAAAGCAGACAACCACTATCTCTTACCTTGACCTCAAACTGAAATGGCAACCTGCCTCCAAGAATCTCAGGAAAAGACTTAGCCTGAGAGCTGTCTCCTCCCATTTTATAATCCTCTCTAGTTCTGAGATTAAAGGTGTGCACCACTACTTCCTGGTATGGCAAGCTAGTGTGCCTACTGGGATTCAAGGTGTGTGTCATTGTTGCAACTGCAATTAAAGGTGTGTGTCATTGCTGCCTGGTCTGTAAGGCTGGCCAGTGCAGCTGTTTCCTTTCCGAACCCCCAGGCAAGCTTTATTTATTAAAATACAAATGAAATGCTACTACAAGAGATATTTTTAAATAATATACAATTCATCTGCAAGAGGGCTAAATTAGTTCTCAGTTTGCTATCAATAGATTATTGGCTATTAATTTTAAAAGTATGATTCATTGCCCAGAGAGATATACACATGCTGCATTTACTAAATAAAAGATGGAGAGATTTTGGAGTCCACAATTATTATACAGCAAATGTACAACTGACAGACCAATAGCAGATCCACGGGAAGGGTATGTGTGCACACCCACATAGAGAAACCCATTCAGCAGAACTGCAGGAGCACTTTTGTCTTTTGGAAAACTTGCTCTCAAATCTGTAAAAACCTTGGGATGCCATGATTCTCCAGTGTCAAAGTACCTCAGCTTTCTATCTTTCTCCTCCTGCAAGGGCAACAGAATGACCACCCGTGAGGCCTTAGAGCAATACATTCACTCTTTGTTCTAACAGTCAAATTTACATAAAGTCAATCCCCCAAAATTACCTGTGCTAACAGACCACTTAGGAATTTCACAAAGAGAGGAAGACAGAGTCTGGGGTTCATGGATGTTTAGTAACTTTATCTAATGGTTGGAATGTCAGAGATTTCCCCTCAGAAGCTGGACCTTCTCAGTGATGCCGCCTGTTTTGAAGCACTGCTTTGCCAGGTTCAACCTGCCCCTTTGTGATTCTGAAATGCATGTGATATCATTGTCTTGCCTAAGGAATGTTTTAACCATGTCTGTAAAAACTAAAATCCTAGTAGAGCTCTTCCCTCTTTTTTTCTTTGCTGCTTCATCCAAAGAAATACAAAACATGTAGAGATAACGTACGTGAGCTGGTTTATTCCATTTACCCTCAGACCAAATTACCCAGGTTTTCGCTGGACATAGCGACGCTTAGCTGGAGCCCTGGGTGCTAAGGCTGGTACTCAAGGCTCCCCGAAAGCTAACCACCCCCCTATATAATGAAAATGAAATAATCCCAAGTAGAAAGAATATGTTCTAGAGCAGATTACATAAAAACAGTCCTGATCTCTGCAAGGAAAGAAGGGATAATACAGTTGGGAGGAAGGCTAGTGTTGCCTGGGTGATCGATACCACGGTTACACAAGTTATAATTGGTCTTAATAATAAAAACCTGGAGCCAGATATTGGCATAAATGCTAAAAGGTCAGAAAGACAAAGGAGCAACTCACAGCCAACTGTTACCTTGCTAATCTTCAGCCAAAAAGGGGGCTGAGCTCCTTTCTCCTCCTGCCTTACGTTCCTCTCTCTACTCAGCCACATCACTTTCTGACTGTCTATACAGACCTCCAGACCTCTATGATTAACTACTGGCTAGCTCTGCCCTCTGATCTTCAGGCAAGCTTTATTTCTTAGGGCACCAAGAAAATATAACCATACACCACAACTCAATTTTTCAAGATAGAGTGTCTAATTACATCTCAGTTAACAGATGCCAAAAGAGTTGTCCTCAGGAGACGATTCAGCCCTGTCTGTGTTTTTGTTTGGCCTCCATGGCACATTTCCCATCGTGTCACCATGTGAACCTTCCATTGGATACAGATGACCGAGACTGAATACACTACACATTAATACCTTCATCAGGAAAGTAGAAGAGAATGAAAATAAAAATAGGACAATAAGATATCAGCTACATAAATAGACAAAGGTATGTTGTCTGTTGTGTACCTGATTATACAGGGAAAGCCCTGAGAGATCCAGATTCATGCAATTTTAGATCCTTACCACAGCTGCAATGGGGTTTGTTCACCATCACTCCCAGTTCAAGAAGACATAAACTCAGGTACATAGCGGCAGATTATCTTTAAGAAACAGCTTAGCATGCCTGAACTAACCAACCATCCCCACATGTGAGAAGACAGCAGAGAACTATGAATGCCCAATGACAGAAAGCCTTGCCTTTGATTCCCCAGATCACTGACCACATTAATGAACACAGTTGATAAAATCCCTCACAGACGTCTCAGAGGCCCTTTTCTCAGGTGATATAGATTGTGCCAAAGTGGAAACGAAAGCTAACCATTCCAGTAATCACATCCACATTGTGATTCAAATGTTAAGATCTCCCAATAATAATCATGAAGGTGTTACTTGAATAAAAAGGAAGTTCACAGTGAAAACCTGAACTACATATTCAAAGCCTACTTCAGAAGACAGAACTAAATCATGCAGGCACAGTATCCCTAACTGGGTCTCAAATCTGTGGCTTACTAGGACAGAGGCCCTAGGGGACAACCTACTACTATTATTCTACTAAATGGATATAGTAATAAACTGCCCCTAAATCATTATCTTGAAAACATAGGTAAAAATTAAGACAGATAAGTTTGCCGGTCTACCCTGATTAGAGAAGTTCCCTTCACGGGAGATGGTGATTAACACAGAGACCCACAGCTGGTCACTGTGCAGAGGATAAGAGACTGTGCAGTGCTCAGCTCCAAATGAGACAGGTGTGTCACATTCCTCCCAGCAATGCTCAGAGATCATCACAGAAGGGAGTGTAGAGAGACTGTATGAGTAGAGCTAATTGTATACTCAGTCACGCACATGAACACACAGTTGCTGGGAGTGACTTGGACAATATCAAGCCATCCAAATGCCAGAAGGGATGGGAAAGAGATCATGAAATCCCACTCTTTTCTGAGAAGTTATTGGCAAATCATGGCTTCTGAAAAGAGAGGGTCAATTTTCTTCAGGGATGCACCCCCGAGAAGCTACCCAGCTTGATTCAGGAAAAGATCCCACACCCAATCACAAACTGGCAGCACTGAGTGGACTCAGTGAAGAAGGTGGGTTGATGTGGATCTCCTTCCTTCAGAGCCATTGTCTACCGTCCCAGAAGAGCAGAGGGGGCAGAAGCTGCAAGCAGGCTTAGATGGCCACGAGTACAATGAAACTAACTTCCAGAAATCAACTTCAGAGACAGCTCAGTGTATTAAGGTCACGGGGCTAACGTGTATAGCCCAAACATGACACAACACAGACTGACAAACAAGGGGAATGTAGACTTGATTGAGGACAGAGGAATGTTAATGGTGCACCCACTCAAATGGGGGAGGGGTGCTTGTGTGCTGAATCATATTGCCTTTGCGAGGAGCTTTCCTACAAGGTCATCCTCCAAATAAGGTCAGGCAACCATCCAGGCCTAGAGACATTATCTTAATAGGGTAGGAAGGGAGGCCTGCTGCAAAGGGAGTCCTCCATATTACACAGAGCTCGGGGAGCTATCCATACATGGTGAAATACAACCTTAAACGCAGGGTACTCCAACAGGTTGAGTGATACAGAGAGATGAGGGGCGGAGAGAGAGAGAGAGAGAGAGAGAGAGAGAGAGAGAGAGAGAGAGATCATGAAGTCATGAGCAGAATATAGGCAAGACAAGAGAAATTGGTTGAAGGAGAAAGAGGTTTGGATCCATCCACATTATAGGAATGTATTACTATGAAATAAAATGTTTTAAAAGAAAAACTAAAGTGGATAATATAAATGTATCACTCCTCTAGGTCATAATTTAACATCTTCATTTAAACACTTCTCTAATAATCAAAAAGTTGTTAAAGGAGCAAAGTAGTACTTGACTTAGATTCTCTCTGTAAGAGCAGAGCAAAGCAGCCATTGCAGCTGAGGTTGCCTAGCAACCAGCTCTACACACCATGGTGAAGCCCTTTGAGTGTCTCACAGCCAAGAATGCCCAGCGTGCAGATCAATTATATAGACAGGAGATGAAGACAGAAATGAAGATGCTAGCAAAAATGCTCCATGGAGTAAAATAGTATTCAGATGCTGCAAGGCGAAACTGTCAACACCTCTGCTTATACATTTCGTAGGAACATGTGTACACAGGACTTTGAAAACAAAACTTTCCAATTTCAAGGTAACAAATCCTGGGCCAGAAGCAGGCACTGGTAATATATGTTTCATATCACAACTACACCAGCTCTGGAAAGACAAGGAAGGGTTTGAATGTTTTGTTTTTGATTTTTCTCCTTGGTTCAGTTTAAATGCACCTTTTGGTTGATAGAGAAATTTTGACTAGATTGTTTTTATAATCAGAACATTAGGATTTTACATGACATTCTATGCAGATTAAATAGTAATTTCTATCTCTTTGCATGTTAAATTTTTAACTTGGAACTATTATTCAAAGAAGGTCAAATAGATTAAGAGGCAAGAAACAACAGAGGTCCAATTTTGAACATGTCTTTAATGTGTTAAATGTACCCTCCTGGGTTTCTAGACTTTTCCATTCCACCACCAACTATAGTGTTGAACATACGGCTTCTCACGGGTCTGAAGATATGTCAAATTTAAAGAATCAATTATGCAAATTCCTGTCTAAAGGACAGAGATCTTTAGTTCTGATGCATGAAGAACAAGAGCAGAAGAGTGTTCCAGGCTCAGGGGGACAGAGGGAAGGAGACAGGTTACCATATACCCTCTGCCTTATTTGAACTGTATTCATAGCTGGCTATAGGGTTCTCTTTACTCAGTTCACTGATGTGAATCACAATCTCTCCAGGGAACAATCTCACAGACATACCATACACACTGACTTCACAGCTACCTGGGTGTTCCTTTGACCAGCCAATGTGCCATCTAAGATTAACTATTTTACCAATCCCAATTTATCTTGATAAAAGTGTACAACATAATGGCCTTCTGTTATTGCAAATAATTTTCTAAATTCCCTTTGTGCAATGTTTTGCCTCATCTTTGAGAATTGAGCATTTTGACAACCATGAAGTCTTTAGTTGCATGTCCAGCTCAGGAAAAGTATCAGGAAAAACTATCTGATGAGTGGACAACAATGCGTTAGTCTTTTACTCACAATTGCAGCAAGCTCTTGATGCTATTCATCACCTATAATTATGTACCTAATACTGATCTTGCTGCTGACTAATAGAACCAATGATTCTGTGTAGTAAACAATACTCTTTTGTGAGGGCATTATGAAAGGCTTTATAAATGAGCAAAATACTGTTTAGAATGTCATGTATAAGTCAAAACTTATACACAAGTTTCCAGCATCCTCGCACAACACTGTAGGTTAATTCCTAGAATTAAAATGTCTTTTATAGGGAAGTGGAACTAAGCAAAGTCCACCTACAGACATCACCACAATGCAACAGTTTAGTTTTGTTAGTAAATTGATGGGTCCCTGAGGAATTAAGGCATTTTCAAAATCTTGAGCAAAATAAGAACATACTGTTGGTGTATTTGAATGCTTATGGAAGAAAAGGCTAATTCATTTAACAAATTAGTGAATCACTGTCACTTGGTCAATAGAAAGATGGGATCATGTGATGCGGTGCAAAGATCTGGCAGACAGCATGTTTTCCTGTAATGATCCTTTTACCTGTCTTGCTCCTGACATTTTGGCACATGTTTGAAACAAATCCTGATGTCTTGCCACTGAGGAGAGAGTGTAAAAGCATTGACAAATTTTTATTTTACAAGATGAAATGATAAGAAAACAACACATCCAGATTAAAAATTTAAACAATCAAATTTAGGAGATATTATTCTTGCAGGCATATTATGTTCCCTGGTGTTATAAACATTATGATCCAATTACTCAGAACCAGTGTGCTCCTTGCACCAGGGAGTCCTCATGTGACCATACAACTGAAATATGCATTTTTCAACTTATGTGGAAGAATTAACTTAATCTTTATTCTTCTTCTTTGTATTTTAAGCTTTTGCAGTTAATACTGAACTCAATATTAAATATTTTATTTATTGACCAAGCTTTCAATTTACCTAACACTAAAGAAATGGGATATTCTATGAAATAATTTTATCTTTATAATATTTCAGATAAAAATAGAAATTTCATACTTTTTAGCACACCATAAAAATACATTATTCACTTGATTTTCAAAATGACTATGATACAGTGTCATATATTTATTTATTCATGTTCTTTAAAAATTATTTATTGATTTATTATACATCTCAGCTTCAGTTTCCCCTCCCTCCTATCCTTCCAGCCCTTCCCATCTCCTCTGGTCCCAACCCCCAATCGACTCCCCCTCCATTTCTGTTCAGAAAAGAAGAGGCCTCCTTTGGATATAAACAAAACAAGGCACACCAAGTTTCAGTACGACTAAGCATCTCCCCTTGTATTAAGGCTGGACAAGGCAACCCAGTATAAGGAATAGAGTCCAAAAGCCAGCAAGAGTCAGAGACAGACACTGCTCCCACTGTTAGGGGCTCCACAAGTAGATCAAGTTATAAATTGTAACATATATGCAGAGAGCCTAGGTAGGTCCCACTCAGATTCCCTGGTTGGTGGTTCAGTCTCTGTGAGTCCCTAAGACCCCAGGTTAGTTGAATCTGTGGGTTTTCATGTGATGTCCTTGACACCTCTGACTCCTACAATCAATCTTTCCTCCCTCTCTTCAGCAGAATTCCCTGAGCTCAGCCTAATGTTTGGCTGTGGGTCTCTGCATCTGTTTCCATCAGATGCTGGATGAAGCCTCTCTGACTATTGGGTTAGGCACCAATCTATGAGTATAGCAGAAATATTATTAGGCATAATTACATTGACTTCTTTTTTCTCTAGTCGTATTTGGTTGTATTTTAGCTCTCTAGGTAATCCAAACTCTGGGGCCTGGTGTTCTAGGAAGTGTAAGATATGGGCTCACTCTCAGGAAATAGGTCTAAGGCTGCAACAGTCATTTGTTGGTCACTGCCACAGTCTTTCTGCTACACTTAGCTCAGCATATCCCATAGGCAGGAAAGACTGTAGGTTAAAAGTTACATGGCTGGCTTGGTGGCCCCATGCTTCCTCAGGAAGTCTTGCCCAGTAACAGGAGATGATCACTTCAGACTATGTGTCCTTTATTGCTTGGAGTCTTAGCAGGGATCATCTTTGGAGATTCCTAGGAGTTTTCTTTGCACCGGGTTTCTACCTCACCCCAAAATGCACCCCTCCCAGTCATCTCTTTCAATGGTCCCCTCATCCATGCTCCACCTGATCCCTCATGTTCCTGCCACACCTGACCCTAGTCTATCCACAAAATCTCTTATATTTCCCCTTTCCAGGGGTATCCAAGTGTCCCCCATTGGGTCCTCCTTGTTATCTAGCCTCTGTCTGTGAATTGTAGCATAGTTATCCTTTACAGTTCTTAAAGACATCTTATATATTTGTTTTAGAGACCACCTGGAGCTCATTTAATTACTCCTTATATTACTCTAATCTAAGCTACAGTTCCTTTACATCAAGCTATATTTTGCTGTACATTGCAAGATGGCTGCTGTGATTTGACTTTTAAAACTCAGCAAAAAGAAATCTGTCTAGAGACACAATAACAGTAAACTGACTCAAAGATGGTATCTAATTTAAATTAATTAGACAGGATACTAGTCAGAGATGAAAAATAATATTGAAGCAGAAGGTGCTGTAGGAAGGCTTGCAGCTTGTGGTTACCTGCCTACTGGGGCATGGCCTCTTATACTACATATGTGGACACAGTGCCTGCATCCACCCCTTTCTTCCCTCCTTTTTGCCGGCTGCTCGTTCAGATTGTTGTATTGCTGGATTCGATCTATTTCCACCATTCAAGCAGAGAATTCTGATTTGTGAGTTTACCCCTCAATAAATAACTATCCATTTCTTATTTCTGAGCTAGTGTGGGATTTCTTTTAAGCATCCATTCATCACTTGGTTCGTTCATCAAGAAGGAGTACATCACTAAAATAAAAGAAAGCCCTCAGCATCAGTATGTTTGTTCTTCTGGTTTGCATTAATTACAAAGCTAACTTAGGGAGAGCTGAATGTAGTTGCTGATACAAAGAAGGGTCATCTGTAACTAAGGCAGACACTCCTACCAATAAGAAAGCAAATGAGATGATGTGCTAGCCAGAGTGCTCTTCTCAAAGCATAGGTTTCACCCAGACAAGGATAGTGGAAGATAGGATAAGATTGTGTCATACTGTTCTTCAAAATTATACAGGGTTTATAGTTTTGGAGTTTAACATAGTAATTTTCAAATGGAGTTGAGTTCAGACAAACTAAACTTTAGGAGACAAATGGCAGACACAGAAGAACTCTACCTAGATGACCTCAACTGGTTACCACTAAGATTGCATCTGTATCTTATTTCTTCTTTGAAGAACATCAGTCCTATTGAGATCAGGGTCCATACTAATTTACCTGGATTCATCTTAACTGGATTATATCTCCAGAGTCATCTTTCCCAAATAAGTGCTGGCTCTATAAATACATTTTTGGAATTATAGCAACTTAATGCCATGCACTTTTCCTCGGCTTATATTGATTCACTCTCATATTTCATAGAAAATTCTTTCTCTATTTCCCAACATTTTCAAAGATCTTAGCCAATTCTATTTTTAACTCTAAATCTCTTATAAATTTTAACAGCTGAAAAGTATAAATAATATTATTTAAATAATCTAAATTATCCCTATCAGAAAGTTTATTTACATTTAGTTTAGAGACCTAGTTTTACTAGTGGTCATAGTCATTTCAATGACATTACTTAAATAGTAAGAAAATTATGCAAAATAGATTCTGTGAGGCATATTTCATAGATCAAGCTTGGCATAAAAGAGTATAGTGTTATTCCATTTATATAACATTCAGAACTGGTAACAGTAAATAAAGTGTTTGAAATGAAAATAGTGATTATGTTTTATATAGGAAATTATCAAATAGAAGGGATAAAACACAATGGGAAACACAATAGTGAAAGAGGCGTTCTATTTTGTTGAGTTGGGTGATGCTTTAAGAGGTGTGTTCAAATGTAAAAATATGACTAATTATACATATAATCTCTGTGTATTTTATGAAAGTTAGAACCTAAAAGTAAGTCACAGTAAAATGAATTGTGAAAATTGCTCTTTATTAATCTCATCTAATGTTTTCTAAAATATTTTCAACAGACCCAGTCAACAAAGACACTTAAAATACTGTCAAGCAAGAATAAGAAAGAGGAATGTAGGAAGTTGGCAGAATCATAGTACTTTGGAAATCTCTCACCTTCCTGTTGTTTTCAGAGACTTTATTTCCACAGTGAAGTCTGGGACACTCACAGGTAATGTCAGAATATCAACCATGCAGTGGGGGATGGTACACGCTTATTTTTTAATGCTTTTACTATCTTCAACAGTTATCTGAAATTATTCCATATTCCTTGAAAAATGGAGAGCACAAAAAAGACAAAGTCTAAGTTATCATGTACAATCCATGAGCATCCTGTGCAAATGTATCACATGATATAATTGTGGTCCCCAATTTTCTTTCTGTGAAGACGCTAATGTGAATAATATAATAATAAAGGACTCAGGTTCTCAGGCATTCAGAGGACCACATGAAGTACATTTTTATATTTTCCAGGTGAAAATGTAGACAGGATTGATTTTCTTTATCTGTTAGAAGTCACAAATCCTCAATGAATTCTTTGCTTGCCTTTCCTTTCTACAAAACCAATGCTTGGGCCATAGGTTGAGTTACCATGTGATAATCTCAGGAGGTAATTGGTTAGTTCCTGGTAGGCACGCTGCCTTTCTCATCTGTAGTTAGCTGTGATGACAGCAAAGGAAGTTGAGGACCTGGTTATCAGGCTTGAACATTCAATAGAACTCCTGCACTGATCGTTAGTTTGTACCTGCAGAGAGGAAAAGTCCAAACGTCTTCAATTCCTGGCTTATTTCAAGCTACTTGGGTTAACTGGGGTCTCTTATAGGTTGACATTAGGCAGGATTAGCCATGCAAGGAAAATTTGGGAGGAAATGTTTAACAAGGATAAAGAGAAGGAAGTATGCAATGGCTGTTGTGCTGTTAAGGTCAATATGACCCAAATGAGTGAGGTCATTCTATGGGAACGATTGTTCAGCTGTGATTATCTCAGACTAAGACACAGCTCTAAGAAGATTTCGCTAACGCTAACAGCAAGCATTGATATATTCGGTCACTGACTATGAGCCATCTTTGTGAAAAGAAATAGAGAAAGATCCAAAAGTTTAACACTAGGACCAACAGTTACATTTGCTTTTTAGAGCAGGAGACTTGTACCTCACACAGCCGTAACCCACACGGCTTGCCTGCATATGGTATTCTGGAATCTACCCAGAAAAAAAAGGTCTAATTTAACTAATCAATTAGTTAAGGCAGTTTTAGAATTTGCATTTCTAATGAGTTTTGTAAGATAGTGTGTGAGTAGTTTTATGTCACTATAACAAAATACTGGAGTTAATGTACTTGAAAGAGCAAACATTAAGTTGGGCTCACAGGTCTGAAGCTCCTGTCAATGACCTGTTTCTTTATAGCTTAAGGACTGTGGCAAGACAGAGTCAGGGCAGAAGCTTTTCATGCCTTGACACTCAAAGCCTGAACCCTGAGTCAGGGGGCAAAAATGTAAAGGAACGCTTACAGGTTCCAACATTTTAGTCCTTCATGGTGTCTCAGTTCATGGTATTTGTAGTATGGAGTTCATAAAGATGGAGAGGAGATGGCAGATGACACCATCCAAAGATCTGGTGCTAAGGACCTGCTCCAGTAGTCAGGCGCCACCTACTGAAGATGCCAAAGTCTTTGATAAATCACCCTCAACTGAAGAACTAGACATGAGCCCTACAATCCTCACGAACATGGACTCAGGCCCTCTCCATGCACATGTACTGATTAACACCTACCCTGAGGAACAAAACTTTAGCACGTGGGCCTTTGGGGGACAATTGAGACCCAAAGTCCAGAAGTTGCATTGGAAAAAGCATAAAGTAAGATACTATTGTCTATAAAAATAATGATACAAGTATTACCATTTCTTTTTCAATATAATAAAGTGAGACTTAGAAAAAATATTTTGAAGGTTTATCTAGTAGAGCACTGAATATTTACCTTAGGAGACAGGTATTTAGAAAAATTCAAATAGTTTAAGATGAAGCTGCAGTAAGCGCTCTTTACAAACAAAAGCAGCAACAAAAACCAAACAAACCCCGAGGCTGTTTTACCGCTTTGATTAGCACCTTATCCAAAGCGACTCAACTCTCTGACACAGTTCAGCTATTAAGAGTTTCTATACTGAAGTGATACACAGAAAATTCACAGTGTTCAGGGACCAAGGTCATAGGCTTAGGTATAGTAGGGAAAGAAGATCTATTTATAAAACTTATTAATCACATAGAAACAAATCTTAAAACATAAAGTCCACAGTAGGTGGAGAAATATACAGAACCCAAAGTGCTCTTTCACAAGAAATATTCAAATCTCCCCAGCATGTTTCCTTATATAAAGTTTGGGTAAGAATTGCAGGGAGCCATTTGGATAATCAGATATTTAATCTGTGGCTGGTGATAGGAAAATAAATGGTTTTCCTGAACAACATGGCTACTAAAATTTAAAAGAAATAAAAATAAAAATCACTTCAACCTGGCACAAGCCTGGGATAAAAGAAAGCAGAAAAGTAATGAAACACATGCCCCATGATACTGCACAGGGCCTCATTTGTTCACCAACTAAATAGAAATGAAACTAAGAGGAACTCCTAAGTGGGATCTAATCTGGACAGAGACACGGTGTAGCAGCTAGTTAAGTAGCTAATCTACTGGACTGACTGATGCCAGTGAGATTGTCATCTGAGAGCCAGTGTTGAGTTGAGAATTGGCTGTGAGCTGATGACAGTCGTTCAGCTCTATTAAACAAAACAAACAAACAAAAACCTGTTCCTGAATCAGCACCGCTAGCAGCAGGAAAGCAAATTCACTCAAGCTGCATTGCTCAGAAATATTTGTTTCAGGACTTCACTGAAAGCAACAATACAAAGACAGGTTATACATATCTTACAGTTGATAATGATGTTCCTAAAATTATAGACAAATATAGAAAAAATATCCAGAAAATACGATTTACATTCAAAAAGATTATCCTTTAGTCTACAAAGTCTATAGAACCAGCAGTTATTAGTATGCTTTTTTTGTCTTCACTGAGTCACAAAGCTATCTTAAAAATAAATTTCAAGTGTCCTATGAAGCAGGTATAAGAAATGTAAATTGCACATATTCACTTTTCATTGTAATCCTATATTTCCTGCCTTATGTTATTTCCACAGACTTACATTTAGTAAAGAAACACCTGCCTTTATTTTTAATAAATTTAAATATTACAGTGCATAATATATTTTAAATGTGCTATTGTTCTGTACAGAGAAATGTACATAATGCAAACCTAGTGAAAATCTCACCATAAAAATTCAGAAGCTGAAAATATAAGAGTTAAAGGAAAAGAATGTTCCAAAGTGATATTTGGAACTCTTACAGAGAACTTGCTGAAACCTAATGAAGCCTTCAGTACATCACTTTAAGTTTTCTCTGTACGAGTCAATAGTAATGGCTCCTGAGGTGTGTGTCTCTGATCACTTCCCAAGCATCCTCTTGGGCTCAGTATGGTTATAGCTTTGAGGTTATTATAGTCTGATGACCTTCTACATTTTCCATCTTTCTCCACACACTGGAGGAATTCAGTTTATATTTTGGCTACCCTATTTCTCACAGTTGTTTTGGCTGACAGGAGTTGCCCTGGATTGATTTAGACCACTCAAATTCATGTCTTCTCAGAGTCTGAGAATATAACCTCATTTCAAGATAGAATAGGTTCAAATGTAATGTCTTAAAATGAGATCATACTAGATTAGGGTGACTCCTAAATAAGAAAGTCACATAGAGACAGAGGCACAAAAATAAATGATGTCAGTGTCAAATGGAGGATCAAAAATAGTTGGAACCAGCAAAGAAGGAATAAATAACATTAGGTGAGTATGCAGAGCAAGCCTAGCCGATTGGATAATTGCTTCTTCATATCTTTTTAATTTTATGGATTTGAGGACACTGTTTCCTTTATATCACTTATTTTATGATGTCCTTTATCATGAAACATAGAAACAAATATAGATTTTGGTACCAGTACTAAGGTAATCCTATAACCAATAGCTTTCAAATGTGTATGTGGCTTGGTACTAAAGTAAAGACAAGTGAAAAATTAAGGTACAAGCGGAAAAAAATACATTGCCTTAAATGTATTGATTGCTAAAAATACTAGTATTAAAGGTCTTTCTTCCAGGCTCTCAGAAAGACATTATATGATTGATATTGGATGCTGAGAGACTAGGTATTCTTGTAAATAAAAAAGCAGATAGACGATAGGTAGATGGATACATGATGGATAGAGCTAGATAGATGGATAGATAGATAGATAGATAGATAGATAGATAGATAGATAGATAGATAGATAGATAGATAGGCAGATATATATAAATGATAGATGATAGAGAGATATATAGATAGAGAGATAGATAGGTGATAGAGATAGATAGATAGATAGATAGATAGATAGATAGATAGATAGATACATGATAGATAGATAGATACATGATAGATAAATAGAGGTAGATGGATAGATGATAGATAGATAGATAGATAGATAGATAGATAGATAGATAGATAGATAGATAGATGATAGATAGATAGATGATAGATAGATAAATAGAGGTAGATGGATAGATGATAGATAGATAGATAGGTAGATAGATAGATAGATAGATAGATAGATAGATAGATAGATAGATAGACAGACAGACAGAAGAAAATTAGACCTTGTAAGCAATGGGCCTAGCCATTTAGCTGAGATTTGAAAGCAGAGTGGACACTGTGTCCTGATTCTTTTTACTGCTTATAGTGAAATGTGAGCTACATATTTAAATAGAGAGTGAAACTTATTAATAAAGAGAAACCAGAGTCTGAAGACTTGTAAAATCTCAATTAATTTCATTGATTAGTTAAATTTAATTTATTAATTAATTTAAATTACAAAAGATTCTAATGCCAGATATCCTGGAGCCTGCAGCCTGTTTCTTGGCCTCTTAGGTTTTACACTTAGTCCCCAAATGTGTGACAGTATTAGTTTCTGTTGTTTTAGGCAACACAGTTGCTGATGATGTTAGGGTGTCCCTGGAAAACTAATAAACCACTCTGATGTAATGGAATAGAAATAAACTGTGGTATATTTGGAAGGACAAAACATTGGGAAGACACAATTTTGAATGCTCCAGTGTGCTTTAAGGAACTGCTCTTGTAGATTATAATGACTATTAAATAATTAATAAAAATGAAACCAGCTCATTCTGGTACATGGGATGTCTAATGTAATATCTTACTTGCTTGACAAAGATTCTTCAGAATTAGATGTCATTTTAAAACTATTAGAATAATGGGAATATAGGATTATCAGTAAGAATTCACCATAGCAATGTAATGTACTCCCCATGAAAAAATAACTGGGAAACGGGCTCTGTGTAAACACAGAATAAGAAGTATACAAAATGAGCAAGAGACAAGACGATTTACAGTGAAGTAAAGACTGAACAAAGTATAGTAGAATATCCTTTCCAGAAATCAATTCTATGGTGTTTGCTTAACAATACTATTAATGATGTCTTATGTGCAAGAACACAGTTGATGGAAAACTGATACTAAAATTAGTAAAATTGGTAAGAGGGGTTTAATGAGAAAGTTTATAAAACAATCATATAAATTTATAATACCAATGAAGTAACACCAATCATTGACAGAGAGAAACATACTTTATTCTTACCCTGTTTTTGTATGATTTGAAAAATATATAAATTGGAGAAATTCATTACTAATAATTTATATACACTTTGGGTAATGGAAACTTATGCCTCAAATACATTCTATTTGTTGCACACTTAAAACTAAAACAATTACAAATGGAATCATGGAAAAAAATCCAGTGAGTGAAAATAAATGGCATTTAAAAAGTGTAAAATAAAATCTATTGCAAAAGGAAACAGTTATGTTATCAATTAAGTGAGCATTGTATCATGATGGAATGATTTTATGCCTCATCTTAGTAGGATGGTGTGGGTAGAGATGAGATAAAAAGTAAAATTAAACATCAGATCTCCTCTTTCTTTACAATTGATGTCTTTTTGAAAAGGATGAGAATTAAACATACACAAATAATACATGTTTCCAGTGAAACCCTCGCCAAAAAGAAAGAAAGAAAGAAAGAAAGAAAGAAAGAAAGAAAGAAAGAAAGAAAGAAAGAAAGAAAGAAAACAAGACAGAGACATTCCATGAAAGAGACTGGATAAGGCTGATTTTATTAAATTACTTCTGAAATCCTGAGATGAGTAATACTTGATGTATACCTCAATAGCACAAGGATGGAGACATTGAACAACATCCAGAGCACAGGAAGAGAAAGCAAGGAGGAGACAGAATGAAAATAAAGGACAGGTCCCTGCAAGCAGTACACCATTGAGGGTGGGAGGGGCTCCTGTAAGAAAGTTAACACTTGAATACGGAGAGCATTTTCTTAGTAACTTTCTAATAGCCTTTTCTAGGGCTTTATGTAGCCAAGGCAGACCTCAGTCTCACTCTGCAGTCCGCCACGACTTGATCATTTAATACCCCTGCTCTGCCTCCTTGCTGTGAAGATTAAAGAATACACCACTGCTCCTGCTTTGGGTGGGGTGAACAATCCAATTTAGGACCTCAGGCCTGCTGGGAAAGCATGCTACAAGCGAGTTGTATCCTCAAACAAGTTTCTAATTGTTTTACAGCAGATGAAGAACCTCACTACAGGTCAGTGTTGCTGAATTCTGTTTTACTTGACAAAAGTGACAACTATAAACCATCAAAATTAAAGGCCCTGCTTTCAAGCCTCCTGGCTTTTGTGCTCATGGTGACAGCTTGTTAGACTTGTGCAATCCTTTCTGAGCTTAAAACGTATCTATTTTCTGTGCTAGGAAATGAGGCTGACCATAAATTCATCTGGCAAATCCCCCTTTCCCCCACTAATGGCATGAGGCATGAAGTGTTTGCACCTCACTGAGAAGCAAATGTCCTTTCGAAGGTATTCTGTGACTTAGGTGAGAAATGTGGGTTCCTCCCGCTCATCTGACAATCCATCGCTTCGATGTCAGACACCTGCTTTTTATTAATCAAATGGTATGAATTTAAACCTTCCCACACCTCCAACTATCATTGTTTGTGCAGCACAGAGGCCACTCGTGTGTACCTGCTTTTTAGTTTAGTCCTGGGAGGTCAAGAACAGAGGTATATCCTGAGGAGCATGGAAGCAGGTTTACCCCATGTGTGCAGTGTGCTCACACAAACCCAGAAGGCACAGCCCCGCGACACTGGGGCTGCTTATATAACACATAGCATCATATCTACAAATCATCATTGATGGAGGACTCTGATACAAAATTCTATAAATGGGATACTATTTATCTTCAGTTCTTAATTAAATTTAATAATTTTCTAAAAAATCTGAAATTTTAGTTTTGAAATTTATTTACTTTCTTATTAATATAAACTATATTATATAAAATTCTAAAATATTGTCTTATTTATATATAAAATCTTTTCAAAACTCAATAACCTAGGTAAATCAAGGGTAGTTAATGTAAGCTACAACTTCAAAGAGGAAGTTAAAGACCAGGTGAAGCTTCCCAAAGATAATGGGAGGAGAAGCCCTGGTCAAGGGTAATGGACAGTTCCTGGAGGAATTTTTGGGGAGCCTCAGCAATGACAGACTTCTAAGTGTAATAAGATCACTGAAATCTCCTGAACAGTGTGTGCACTGAAGAGAGGATTAGGATACAAACATTTGGCATCTCTGTTTCGCCTTTCCACCAGTTTTTCTTCAGACATCTCAACTAGTGTAACATAATAGGAGAATAAGGGAGCTAGATAGTGAGATTCTAGAGTTATCTACCACATGTACACATGCACGTGCACATGCGCACATGCACACACACACACACAGAGAGAGAGAGAGAGAGAGAGAGAGAGAGAGAGAGGTCAACACTCATACTCTCCAGGGTTTTTATTAATCTTCTACTGTAGTATTGCTATCATGATTGAATCCTAATCACTTTGTTCTCCAGTACCACATTCATTTGTAACATATATTACAATAGCTATCATATTATGGTATTAAATTGTGCTGTAAAGTAATTTTGAGCAACACAGTTGCATAATAAAGTAATTATTGCCATCATACTGAGACATTTCTTGTAAGTTCCTGGACAGGTGCTGAGAAAGGAGAACCACTTTTATTTTTACAGTAAAATGGTAAAGTTGACCATAAAAAGGAAAGGTGGAATCTCTCCATGTGAAAGTAATGTGAACACTGAAATCCTCCAAGAGAACACAGCCGTGCTCCCTTGCCTCCCTCACACCTGCATGAATTATGAAGACTTTCTAATGCAGAGGAAAGACAGGTCTGATTCTAAACATGTCAAAATTTTAGAAACCCAAATAGCAATTCATATCCTAATATCAAAGACTTCAAAGAATTTTCTTCATATATTTCTTAACTGCACAAGAGTATTTGACAGGAGCTATTAAGCTGAGTGAGTAGTAAGCTGTGACGGAAATGATTCCTGATGCCACTATTACGTGCTTCTTGTAACATCGCCTATTTATCTCTTAAACCTTAACATCTTCAATGCCTTCAAGAAATAAATTATTTTACTGGACACTCTAGAATGCTTTTATTTGGGGGAGGTTTTCTACCATGTAAGTATATGAACATGCAATTTTCATGTTTAGTTAAGCTATTTTACAACAGTTTCAAAATAATTTTTATGTTTCAAAGTAATTCAAGTGTGTAAGTAGGCTTGTGTGAAGATGTCAACAACCAGTGTGTGTTAGGTGATCCTCTACCCAATCAAAGGCAGCTTCTGGTGCCCTGGCAAATGTGTGTCAATACGCTTTATATACAATTATGTTTGTGTTTTAAATCTTAATTTTAAGTTTTTTCTTATGTTGTACAAGTTTCCAATTTAACTAATGTGATGATAAAGTGTTTAAGCGAGGTCAATGTTATGCCTGCTGGAGAGCTGCTAGTTTATGTATATATGTGAAAATATCTCTAGGTTCTATTTCAGCGACATTATTTTTTACTTTGGTATGTCAAGTTAGAAGGACTGTTTGATTTTTTTAGCTTTTGTCTAAGTATTTCAAGAAGAAAAATGTATTTAACTACAAAACAATAGATGATAGCATTAAATATTATAAAACTGTTAAATTTCTAGTTCCAGAGTAAATACTCTTTCAGGAGATACTTGATTGATTAATTAGTTAATGAAAGTTATTTCATATGATTTGCTGTTGACAGCATAGAGAACCAACATAGTTGATTAAGTTGGCCAATATTGCCTTTCCCGGGAAAAAAGACAAACCTACAAAGAAATGTGCTGCTTGCTTATAAAAACCACGTCGAGCTTCCCCGGATTCTGCTCCATTTTGTTTCGCTATGGCTCCAAGGGTACCACAGAGGAGAGTGAATTTTATGCCTTTCTCATTAGCGATCAGTTCCAGAAAAGTGGGAGTTGGGTACAAAGACGTGCTTGGTCTTCAGATGTTTCATCAGTGCTTGGTGACCCTCAGAGGGACCGCTGAGCAGACTGGCGGTACATCAGAGCCTAGGACGTTTCTAAGAGCAGAGGCTCTTCTCTTGTGGACTGAGCTGAAAACTGGACTCCGTGAGCAGCTTTTGAAGACCAGGACCCTAGTGGCCTTGGTGGGGGTGGGAGCATGACTGAGAGCAAGCTACTGTGTTGAAGATGTTTGTCAGCTGAGGAGGCTTTCTTGTCCCCTAGTACCATGTTTATACTGCTCAAGCAGCTCAGTTAATGGGTGAGCAAACTCTCCTCTGTCTGTGTCTCAGCTTTGTTCATTACTATCCAATGTTTGTACCCTTCTTCTTCCTAACCAGGCATCCGCTCCAAACACAATTCTCCATCTTCTATGTTTATGATTTGGGATTGAGCTTCCAGTTGCCAATAAAGTCTGAAAGCCACTTTGTGTTTGAGGAGGGATAGTTCTATAGCTCACTCCTTCTGTTCATTATAAAATAAAACACAACAAAATTTCTGTGTTATTATGCTATTTTTGAATTATGTACCCTAATACTTTATATGTAGCTTTGTCATACTAGTGTTGATATGCTATTTAAAGCTATCTCTGGGTTTAATTGTAAATAAGGGCAAGTTAATTTCTGATGAATCTCTGTATCTTCTCTATTGTCTTCTCTGAAAACTGATTTCAGTAATACTCACATATTACTGAGAGTCAAGGAACCTCAAGAAAATTTCCAAAACAACAAATCTGTGTTCTGGTGTAACAAGTTCACAAGGCAAAATAGCATTCATGTTGCAATTCAATGCTCAGTGCTAATACCTATAATATACCTGATACTTTTTTTATTTTTGTGTAAGGAACAAAGACAGATATCACATTCAGATAAGCAATAAGCACAAACTTTGAAAAGACACGTTCACATTAAGGTGTAAACTCTAGAAATCACCCTTGAAGAAAAAATTACATGGTAAAATGTAATCTACATGGGAAGTAGGAAAAGACAAGATCTCCGGAGTAAATTGGGAGCATGGGGACTTTGGGAGAGGGTTGAAGGGGAGGAGAGAAACAGGGAGGAGAGCAGAGAAAAATGTAGAGCTCAATAAAAATAAAAAATCCCTTTATTTACCTCCCTCTGATTCTCCATGCCTCTTGTTCTATGTTTAATTGTTTGTTCTTTTGTTTTGAATATTATGGTTATGCATATAAATAAATATGTAAGTATAACTTGAAAAAATATAATAATGCACCTTTATGCATAAAACCCTTATGTATGTTTGAATTCTTCACTTTAAAATATACAGGGAAGGAGGAGCCCATGACAGGGTAACAAAGGACCTGCTAGCAGGGTTTCTAGAACTGAGATTCTTATTTGAACAAATGCGAGCAGGAGTAGGGAGACATGATCTTTTACCATTGCTGCTGGTCAAGTCATTGCTGGGAATGTGAGCAGGTACAAGAGGACACCAGCTATGGGCTTGTTGACCCCGGAAGCATTTCAGCATGAGGAATATTTCAAGTCAGAAAAGTACTTCCTGATTCTCCAATACACATAGCTATGTTTTAACTTAAACATAATTACAAATCAATACACTCTCCAGAACACACATATACGTGCACTTGCATATGCACAATTATAGAACAAAAGAGCGTGGAGGGGCTGGGACTGGTTATGATAGAAACCTTGAAAGATATTTGGTGGTGTTTTCATGGGTAAAAGATTAAAGTCATATTCATAGAATAATATAAATTGTATAGACTCCAACTTCCCTTTGTTAATAAGAAAATATAACTTTTGCTAATAACATAACCCTTTAATTTGGTATAGGGAAAAGTTTAAGGATTCAAGATGTCAGGATTAGTAATTAAACTGAAATTAAAATATTAAGATTTATAAATTATGACAACTTACAATTTTACTATATTGCCTAATTTTACAATGAAATATGTTTTTGTACTCTGTAGTGATATTTTGCTTGTGTTTTAATAAATAAAACTCGCCTGAAGATCAAAGTGCAGAGCTCAGCTCCTAGAGGCCAGGCAGTGGTGATACACACCTTTAATCCCAGGACTCGGGAGACAGCTGAAGCAGGAGCTCGCTTAGTGCAAGGCCACCATGGGCTACACTAATTTGATCCAGTCTCAAAGAGAAACAGAACCAGGTGCAGGTGGTTCTCACCTTCAATCCCCATACTTGAGAGTCACATGCCATTAATCCCAGCACAAGGGAAGTGGAGACAGGAAGAAATAAAGCTGGGCGGAGAAAGGAATATAAGGTGGGAGGAGACAGGAGCAGGTTGCAGTCTGAGGTTTGGTGGAGACAGATGCAATCTGAGGTTGCAGGCAGGGGTGCAGTCTGAGGACAGGACTTTCCTTTTGGTCTGAGGATTCGGTAGAGGTAAGAGGTCTCTCTAGTGTCTGGCAGTACTGCTTCTCTGATCTCTCAGCTTTCACCCCCTAATATCTGACTCTGTGCTTTTATTATTAAGAACAATTAGAATTTCTGCTACAATACTCTATCTGTCTTAGTTTGGGTTTCTATTGCTGTGAAGAGACACCATGACCTGAGCAGCTATTAGAAAGGCAAACATTTAACTGGGGCAGTTTCTGAGGTTTAGTCTGTTATTGCCATGGTGGGAAGCATGGCAGCACTCAGGCCGACGTGGTGCTTGAGGAGTACATTAGAGTTCTGCATCTGAATCAGCAGACAGCAGGAACAAAGAGTGACGCTGGGCCTGGCTTAAGTATCTGAAACCTCAAAGGCCACCCTCGGTGAAAAATTTCCTCCAACAAAGCCACACCAAATACAAAATGATTACCACTCCCTGTGAGCCTATGGGGGCCATTTTCATTCAAACCACCACACTGTCTATGCCTTTACAAGGCATACATATCTAGTAATATTCATGTTTTAATCTTTTTAAAACTTTCCTATTACTAAGCTTAAAATGTTGTCTAAACCTAAATAAATATAGTTAATTTCCAGCATACGAATTAAACTTAGCTATAATTAATAATCCCAGATTTCCAGATTCATTAAATTCTGTGTATCAATTGTCATTATTTATTATCTCACACTACTGTAGCCATGGGCCCCATGGACTTGTACGATAAATATATCAGTAACACGATACTATAACTCAATAATGAGCTTCAAATTCCTTTCATAAAATAATATAGTTCCCATATAAAACTGTCATTCAGTGTATCATTTTCACTTCTTTAGATAGTGTACTAACCCGATTCAATTGTATAAAGTTTTGTACTTTTGTCTATTCATCTTTTCAGGGAGGGGAGAATAGGTCTGGCAGTAGAAAAAAAATGTAGACATCTAATTACTTCTATGTACTTCAAAGGGATAAATCACTTGGCTGTGAAGGGAGGCAATGGGTGTCCTGCCCTGGAACCAAATAAGCTTTGAGGATTAGTGGAACTAATTTGCTAGTGAACAGAGGAGGGAAATGAATTACTTCATGGAGAGTAGAACTTTGAAATATTGATGTCATGTAGGTGAACATCTAAAATTACTCTATCTTCATGTTAGAAAATTGCAATTTAAATACATAATTCTATTTTGGCTTTAAAAAATGTTCTGTGCCCAGCATAGAACAAAGAGTGGAGGAGCAAGAGCATATCCTGTTAGAATCCTCCTGATAAATCAAGAGTGTAAGCAGTGAGGATGTTGTGAGCTACATTGTTCACAACAGCCACGCCCAGTCTGCAGTGAAGTCAGTAAATGCAGGTGATTTGGGTCCTTATCTGTAACGTGAAAATATCTTTGTTAATGGGGCTAAGAAAATTATACATAATCCTAAATATTTTTTAAATGGCAAGAACCACGTGTTTGAGATGATGCACCAAGAACTAAGCTCTAAATGCTCCATGTACAGTTAAGTCTTTATTTGCCCACTTTAAGATCTTTGAACACTGGTAGTGGGTAGGTACTATCCTGAACTCTTTAATGTACTAGAGTTCTTCAAATATTGCTTCCGAATTCTAAAGAAAGATCTTAAGTGTGCCTACTTTTCTTGACAATAAACTTACCAAATATTCTATTGCACTGACTGATTTACCCAAATGAGTTACGTTTCCAATGAGAAAGAAAAGAAACCCAAGGTCTGTGACTCTGACTCATTGCTAATCAGGACACAAGGTCTAGAAACTCACTGCACAGCATAGTGTAGCACGGACAGCAACTCACTGCACATTATAGTTTAGCACAGACTGCAACTGCTCTCCAGGCTAAATCCGTCTCACTGCCTGAAATCTACAAATCATTTCCATATTCTTGAAGTTATCTTCAAGTTTGACAATTATTTTCCTGTACTATATAAAGCGATTTATTCATTTAGCAATCAAATGGTGTTGAACTCATAGAGATGCTCACGGGTATATAGAAGACATCCAAACTGCATCAGCTTGCAAAAGGGAAACATAGCAAGGACATGAGTGGCAGGGCATGACAACTCTTCTCTATAAAGTGGTGAATGTCTCACCACATCCAGTCACCTTTGTTTTAATATATTGACTATATAGCCTTTACTTAAAAATTCACTTGCTTTATTTATTAAGGACTTAAATTTTTGCTCACATGAATTTGTGGGGTTCTTCATTTTTCTGAACTTGGCTGACAACTCATAGAAAAATGGATGAAATATCAAAGTGATTATTCTGAACCTGGCTTAGTTAATAATACAGAAAAGGGGTTCTTTTTTCCCTGCCCCCTCTGTTCTTTTTACAACTGCAATAAGAATCTCCCATTGATAACAAGTGGGCTTCAGTTCACACAACAATGTCAAGTGATTGGTAGTAGCTTCTTGAAGTAAATTGCCAAGAGAGATTATGAAGCCAAGTCCACTGTCAGCAGGGAGCACAGTTCTGGGAGATTCTACAGTCTGCCTTGTGCCAATGACTAAGACTGGTGATGTTAGATGCCTCTGCTATCCTCTGATATCATAGCTTTAGGATCTTCTGTTGACTAGATTAAGTAAGTGGAAAACAATTTATTATTTTTCTTATAATTAGGTACAGGTTTGCCTTGTATCTCAGTTGTCACCTAATATTGCAGTATCTGGTCTTTAATTACTCACTAACAGAATCAATAAATTTATATAGACTGCTCTTTTATGAAGGTGTCATAAAAGTCTTTTCAGATGCATTATATAGTATTTATAATAATCATTATAAGTCAAATATTATACTAAATGAGTTTACCATGACTCATTAATCTTTATGCTTGAGGACATGAAAATTTAATGAGAAAGAGAGTGGATAAATGCATATCAGAAATATGGAAATGAAGGGAAGTAAAAGCAGGTTCAATAACTCAGAAAACAGAAGTGATTTAACAAGGGGAGAGATGGTTTCTTTTTCTTTTTCTTTTTTTTTTTTTTTGGTTTTTCGAGACAGGGTTTCTCTGTAGCTTTGGAGCCTGTCCTGGAACTAGCTCTTGTAGACCAGGCTGGCCTCGAACTCACAGAGATCCGCCTGCCTCTGCCTCCCGAGTTCTGGGATTAAAGGCTTGCGCCACCACCACCCGTCCAAGGGGAGAGATGGATAGTGGTCCTCCCAGACAGGGAGTGAGGAATCTATATTCTTTATTTCCTAGGATTTACAGCCAATGGGGAGCTTGTATTTCATTTTGTACAGCTGGAGGCCAACAGAGAGTAGATGCAACATTCTGACTCAGATGAGTATACATATTGAGCATTTCTGTTGAAGAGAGTAAAGAAAACACATAGCTGGACTTAAAACCTATATAGAAATTGAATACTGGTGAATTGTCTTTACTTAGATTTAACAGAAATTAAAAAGGAGTACATGAGAGAGGAAAGAGGCTTTATGAAAAGTGAGTGGGCAATGAAATAGAACATGTGCAATATAAAAATGCAAATATGAAAAATAGGGCCATAAGGTTACAGGTAGGTGTGAGGAGACAGGAGGATAGAAGAGAGTGAGAGAAAAACGACCAAAACTATGTATATATCAAAATTTCATAAAGAATCAGATTGTTATGTATGCTAATTTAGAAGTGAAAGAAGAGTATGAATGAACTACTAACTATTGAACTGTTAGCAGGCAATATTAATTAGCATATTACTTTTAAAGATCTGGCATATGCCAAGTTGTTATAAAAATCTCCCCAAATAACTTAATTAGAGCATTTAATTAGCTGCGAATCACCTCTATACAACTGTTTTCTTATATTTTTTAATTATAAACTCTTAGTCTGTCTCACCTACTTCAACAAAGGACAGAAAGATAGTTATGTCATTGCTCCAAACTAACTGATGGAAATGTTGCTCTTATCATATGCTCAGGAAAAGTCTCAGTCAGATGTACAATCCTGTGGGTCATGTTTTCCAGCCTCTATTTCAACCTGTGAATGCAGGCTGAAGTTTGCAGGGGTTCAGGCAAGGCAGTTTCTGTAGACAAGGATAAAAGGAGAAATGTTTCATTGAAATTTTATTCATAGGCATTAACAAGCTTACTTGGCGAGTCCAGTCTTCATGTACACACAGAACAACCAAGTGCAAAGTCACAAGTCAGGGAGTTGTGTGCTTTACAAGATCATCGCTGAGAGTCAGTGCCTGTAGAAAGTGAAGAGGTCATTTCAGACTTAGTAGTCAAGAGCGACTGTGTGGAAGAGATGGGATTTAATAATGTTCTCAACAAGAAACAGGGCTTCTAAAAATACAGAGTGGGGCACATTTCAAATTTGAGAAACAGGGAGCAGAGCTGTGAACGTCTGAATGCAGGGCTCACTTTATCTTTGCTGTAAATGCCTTGCAAATGTCTATTGATTCTGGCCAGTGAGTATTAGAGAGAGTCTTCTAGACTACACTTACGTGTGGGATGGAAACTGTTAAACATGTATTTTCTTCACAACAAGCAGAATCACAGAAAGATTCCTTATTCTAGTGTTCTATCCCAGATGCCATAATTCGGAGAAGCAGAAGAAATCTGTACTGAGTTAAGCATCCTTGTAATAAATTGGCCTGGGATACACTGGCAGAGCCCTGACATTTTGTAGTGCCCAGATTCATAGCCTTCAACTCCTAGGGAATTCTGAAAAATAGAGACAAGTCAGTTTACAACTGTGGGATGAAAAATAAGTTTTTCCATTGATGCAGTTTGAGTGCTTCAGGTCTTTTAGCTGCCTTTTCTGCTGTTCACAAAGATGTTTCTACAGAGAGTAAAACATAATTCAAACAATAACCCTAGTTAGCTGCAGAAAGGCATAGTCACTGTATTCTCTTAAGTATTTTTTATTAAAAATAAAACAAAAAACTCACAATCTTCTGATGTCATGAACTTGATGTATAAATCCCAAAGATTCAAGGAAAAGGGCAACCAACCCAAGTCATCATGGCCAAATTAATTAAAGCAAGCTTTCCTATTCATGTACAAAGGTTGTCTCCCTAAAAGCAGGGTTTAAGAGATCAGACATGAGGAAAACAAAGTTTTTGTATCTTCAAGTTAGGAGCATTCCAAATGGGAGATTTGGCAGGCAAACTAGGGAGGAATACAGAAGCAGAACATAAGCATAACAAGTTAGTCATAATAACCTCCTGAAATAAAGACATGACTAAAAGGTGGTCTTAGCAAGGTAGTCATAAAAACAGGTAGTCATAAAAACCTTTTAAACAAATATAGGGTTGCAATATGGGTTTGAAACAAAGACATGGTGGTCATTTCCTGGAACAGGCACCCCAGAACCATATGTAGTTAAGGTTACAGATGGAGCATAGCCCAATATTTGAGGAATGGAGGTTTAATCATAAACTGCAATAAGCATAGTTTATCTTTACTCTGTGGTGGCTTTCAAGCCTAAGATGGTTCATCAACAGATCTTTGATAGCCATTCTGAATCCACAATCAAATTATATCATTTCTTCAGTTTCTTCACATGAATTTCTAATTAATCTGAATGATCAAATTATCACTCTCCCAGTTCTTAATCCAAAGTTTTGGTCTTCTCAAAAGGTGAACTAGTCAGGAGAAGACAAGAGTTCTATGAAGTAAGTATAAAAAGTCTACTTTTCAGATGAAAATGTGCATTTCAGCTCCCATAGTTTTCTAAATGGTTGCTTTATTAAATTTCAACATAGGGAAATTAAAACTTATGTAATAAATTCCTTCTCATAATAAAAACTACTAAATGTTAATCATACTTACTGTGCAAAATATTTAGCAGCAATTTTGTGCTTTTGCTTGAATAACTAGCATAAAAACGTATTTGTTAAATATATTTTCTTCTAAATTTGTTAAATAAAAATAGTTTCATCATTGATACTAGAATTATGTTGTTAAATACTATTACTGTATCTTAACATGGTCAAAATAGTGATGCATGTGTTGCACCAAAGCCACTGTGATGCCCTGGGATGTGGGTCACCACCTGTGGACATTTTGATGCCCAAGGATTGTGCAGCCAACCAGGGCCAATTTGATTTGAGTGGTCTTTGCTGC
The DNA here is from genome assembly GCA_004026605.1 of Ondatra zibethicus. Classification (NCBI taxonomy): domain Eukaryota; kingdom Metazoa; phylum Chordata; class Mammalia; order Rodentia; family Cricetidae; genus Ondatra; species Ondatra zibethicus. Next base: position 36,967 of record PVIU01008904.1, on the reverse strand, counting down.
CACTCTGTTACATGGTGACATTCAGGCCTAGGCTGCTACTGTGAACTGCAGCAGCGAGGATCTGTGATGATGTCCATGGTTTCAGTAGCCACTGAAGGCTGGGCAAACAAATGGGGGGTTAGGGGTCTGGTCAAATAACTGAGTCCATGCTGGTGTCCGAGCATCATGCTGTTGTATGATGTTATTGGTCTTTTCACTTTTTTGGGGGGCCCACTACCCAGCTCCCAAATAAATCACACGTGGAGGCTTAATCTTAGCTATGAATGCACAGCCTTAGCTTGGCTTGCTTCTCACCAGCTTTTCTTAACTTGACACTGACCTATCATCCAGACAATTTCTGGGAGGGCATTTCTCTTGTGCAGTCTATGTATGGAAAATCTTCAGTACCCTGGGACTCTATCTTAGCAATTTTGTATGGTGGTCCCTAGTATAACATTGCTTGCATGCAGTGGGTACTTGCTCAGTGCAGCTTGGACAAGTTATACTTTGTTTTGGAAATAAACATGGAGTCTATGTTTAATATACTTTATGAAGTTTAGCCCTTACATTCCTAGGAGGAATTGAATCTTCAGTATAAAAGGCCAGTTCAATTACTTTGTGTAGGCTGTGTTTGTAGTGAATATTTTTCTATAGATTCTGTTATATGTGCAGTAGTGTTGGCTTTTTGGCCAATCTGTGCAGATATTGTCTTCTGAACCTGGGATCTAAGGACCTGAAAGAATGGGGCAGACTGTAGTCTAATGCTGTAGACAATCTTACTTCAGTTTCAGTGCACTTTATACAGAAATATAACAAAGAAAGCAATGATTCAAGGAAGGTTGTTTGAATTCAGAAAAACATGTACATAAATGTCAATAAGCACATACTAAGTATTTACAGAGCATCCCTTTCCCAGAACTTTCTCAGGACAGATCAATTTAAACACAGTTGCCTAACACATACTATAGATTATACCTAGGAAAATATGAAAGCAAAGCAAAAGGTCATATCCATATTCAGAGTACACTAACCACATTGGTTTCTATAGCTGTGATCTGACATCCAGCAAGAATAAATATGTTTGAACCAGAGCTTCTTGGATCCTCTTTCCAGATTAAGCCAGTTCAGTTCCTCTAAGGTTGGCCTCCTGTTTTTCTTATCTAAATGAACAAATATTTCAGGACCAGTGTGACCTGAGGCTCAGCACAGAAATATTCTAGAGTCATTTCATCAAAGGTGATTTTCCTAGTGCTGTGGGAGTCTCTTTAGCAGATTGAATTCCTAGACCCCTGTATTAATTTCTCTTCTTGAATTGCTTGGTGCAATTTACAGCTGGTCAATGCCTTTGTACACTTTATTTAGTTGTTTACTGGCTGTAATGGTACCTGTGAGCTGTACTTTCTTTCTTCAAGTTTTATAAAGCAATATTTTAATAAATGAAGGTTATGTTTTGAGATAATGTCTTTCTATGTAGCCCTTGGCTGCTCAGAGATTATCTGCATAGATCATTCTGGTCTTGAGCTCATGGAGATGGACCTGCCTCTGCCTTCTGATCACTGGAATTAAAAGTGTACAGCACCCTATGCAGGCATAAATGAAGTTTTTTTAAAAAAAAAGTAAATAAAATTGACAAGTAATTATTATACTGCTTCCTCAGTCAAGGAAAATTATTCCTGTTATGTCTTACACTAATTAATGCCCATTACACATTCAATAACAGTATTTTGCAAGACATTCCCTAGGTTTTTGAAATAAACAGAAAAGGCTGAAGTCATGCTTTCAAGAGCATCACTCTGCTTCTCTTCTGTCCATTTTCTTTTATCCAAGGATGGGAACAGCATGATACCCAACTGTATATTGGTGCCTTGCTGGTGGGGAAAAACTGTGCTTTCCAAGATGTCAAAGGCATAAGCAACACATACTATTCTCTGTAGTGTAGAAAAGATCCAAGAGTGGACAAGGAAGAGGAACAAACAAAGGCCAGCTCTCCTCTCAACAGCATTCTGATGAGAAGGCCATCAGCGTTAGAACCTTTTCTGTCAGAGTACTCTGAAGGTGAATACCATTGATTTAATGACAGATTTGTGCTTTTATCCCTGAATTTCTTTCTGGTTCATATTTTCCCATTGTAATATTGATGGAAATGGGAATTATTAAAAACAGCTCTGTTTAAGTCTCTCTACTAGAGAGTCTATTCTTGTGTATGGTCTCCTCCTTACATAACAGATCTGGGAATCGCATGAAAGTTAATGCTAAAACTAAGTCATCCCTCAGGAGACAGTTAAGATGCAGTCACTTGGTGAACTCTCTATTAATGTCATCTTCCTCTCATTTTCCTCTTCTCAGTGACACATCTGAGATCTCACACTAGCTTTATCTTCATGCATGTGACCCTGTTCTTGCCTCCAGTGTTCTTAATTATTTTATTACCTATCAATCTCTTGTTTTATTACATGCCTGGGTTGACGAGTAATCCAGGTTTCTTTACAGAATATGAGCCCTGCCTATGAGTTAGTATTAGGACCCAAAGAATTAAAACTTGGGTATGCAATGAGAAGAGAATAGCAATAGACAACACAGATATTTATTGTCAAAGACTCTAAATCAATTCTCCAGGCTACATTTATTTCAGCTTTGTTATCAAGGCATTGAAAGTTCCCTTTAACTAATGAAAAGGGGACAAAGCAAACTGACCAAATGGGACTTGGGTTAGGACTAAGTGTGCCCTGTGACAGAGTAGTATTGAAAGTGGCTATTGAAAATCAATATGGTTATTTTTTTGCTTTATGTCTAAAAACCATCTATGAGTGAGTACATGTGATAATTGTCTTTCTGTGTCTGGGTTACCTTACTCAGAATAATGTTTTCTAGCTCCATCCATTTTCCTGCAAAATTCAAGATGTCGTTATTTTTTTCTGCTGTGTAGTACTCCATTGTGTAAATGTACCACATTTTCCTTATCCATTTTTCAGTCTAACCAGCGTACAAACCACAATCCCAGAGAACTTACACAACAATGAGAACACTAAGAGAGACTTACATAGATCTAATCTACATGGGAAGTAGAAAAAGACAAGATCTCCTGAGTAAATTGGGAACATGGGAACTTTAGGGGAGGGTTGAGGGGGGAGGGGAGACACAGGCAGGGGTATAGAGAAAAATGTAGAGCTCAATAAAAATCAATTAAAAAGCAACAACAAAAAAAAGAAAATCAATATGGTGCTTCCTCCAAAAGCTAAGACTAGATCTACCACAAGACAGCAGTAGCTTGCCTAGTGTGGGTATGTATATATGATTAACTCTAAGGCAATGTGCCACAAAAATACCTGTACCTCCTTGTTCATGGTCAAAACATCTGCAACAATTAAATTCAGTAGTCAGTTTGATGTCCATCAACAGAAACTAAGATACCCAAAATATGTTATGTATTTCTTAGCTATGAGAATAGTGTTATGGGGGGATCTCTGTAACTGAATACTTAAGAATAATTTTCAAACATTGGCTGAAAATAATTTAAAATGAATATTTTCTTCAGATGATCTAGTGTGAAGCACCCCAGTACATGAGTATAACATTTCATCACATTTCTGTAGAATTGTAATTCCCACACACTTTGAGAGTAGCCTGGAGTAGCCTGGTGCTCAGTAAAGTCTATCAATGAATTCCCAATGAAGGTGGCTACAATGAGGGGTATTGGGAAGAATGAACTACATACTGAGTTTAGTTTTACTTGTTTCTCTGCCTCCCTCCCTCCCTCCCTCTCCACTTTCCCCTTTCACATATGTGCACAAATATATAGATACAGATACACAAACATATTTTGACTTCATGTATCCATCTCAAAATATTAATGTTGAAGTTTTTCTCTTTTTATGATGAATCCTTCTTCCAAGGACACTTTACACAGATGTGTGTCTTCTTGGTACATTCTTGACCTAGGCTGAGGAGCACATGCTTGCACTTGGCCTTATCTTTCGCTAAGGAATAATCAATATTTGATAGCATTTAGTCCTACAAATGTCACATCCACTTATAAAACTGTGGACCCTAGGACTTTGATGAGCAACTTTGCTGGGTTCTTGGAACTAGGCTCAGATCAAGGGCTCTTAACTGCTGAAGCATCTCTCTAGACTCCACTTAAGCCCTTAAATGCATGTCTGGTTTTATTTATGATAACTTTTACTGTGACACACATATAATTTATTGAATAAAGAATATTTATATACTGATCTTAAATTAACTTCTTAGTGTACATGTAAGTGTGATATGACGGAAGCTACTTTGAATTCATCTAGGAATTAATAACTCTGCTGATAGTCTTGAGATCTCTAAAATCTGAAGACATCTTTGGAAGATATTGAATGACCACAGAGTGGAAACTGGAATACTTTAATTATTGATACACTGTTTAACTTTAGTTCACAACAGTCATTATCATGACTTTATATTGCATAATTGCTAATACCCCTAGCTTTGATCCTAACATATTTTTTTGGCTCATATAGGAATTTTACATTTCCACATGCTTTCAGAATTGGTCTTTCATTCTCTAGCCAACACTGCTTTGGGTTGAGTGGAGTCATGTTGTGTCTCAGACTGGTTGGGCTTCCCTTCTTGTCTCAGTGATAGCCTCACGTGGGGATGCTCTTGTAGATGTGTTTTAAGGAGAGGCTGCTGTGGGTCTTTGGGGCAAGGGGAAGAGTTTTCTTCTGACCCCAGACCCCAGATTGGTTCAGGCACTACTCAGACTAGACAACAGAGCTTCTATCCAACCCTAAGGTGTTGCTTTAATGTAAACAGCTTTTCTGACCCTCCAAGAATTCTTAAACATAAATAAGAAAAAATGAAGGAGAAATGAAGGTAAAACTGGAAGAAGGTAAGAAAATAAAGAAAGCTTGGGGGAGTGGAGGGGTGGAGATGGAGGAAAGGTGGATATTGGAGAAGGGAATTAGATATCTACATTATTGGAGTCATTTTAGGACTGGCAAGATACTTGGCTCTAGAGGAGATCCCAGGTGTCTACAAGGATGTCCCCAGCTAGGTCCTTGGGCAGCATTGTCCCATAGTCACACTGATGAATATCTTGATCACATCCATAGAAATTTCGTCCGATGGATGGAGATAGAGACAGAGACCCGCATTCACACCAGAGCAATGGATTGAGCTCCCAAGGTCCAGTCGAAGAGCAGAAGGTGGGAGAAGATGAGCAAGGAAGTCAGGACCGCGAGGGGTTGGTCCACCCACTGAAGACAGTGTGCCTGATCTAATGGGAGCTCACCAAATCCAGCTGGACCGGGACTGAATGAGCATATGATCAAACTGGACTCTCTAAATGTGGCTGCCAATGAGGGCAGAATGAGAAGCCATCAACAATGACACTAAGACCTATCTCCTCTGCATGTATTATCTTTTTGGGAACCTAGTCGATATGGATGCACACCTTCCTAGGACGGGATAGAGCGGGGAGGGCCTTGGACTTCCCACAGGGCTGGGCTCCATGCCCTCTTTTAAGGAAGCAGCGGGGGGGGGGACGGGAGGGGACTTGGAGAAGGGGAGGAAATGTAATTCTTTTTTTTTTTTTGAATGGAAAAATAAAAGAATATGGGGGGGGGAAAGAAATAAAGTAACCAAGTGAAATATGAAACAGATTTTTCCCTGTCAAATGACAATAAAGTTTTATGATAACTATTCTTTGTTGTCCACTTGACTACATCTGGAATTAACTAAAATCTCAAGCAACTGGGTAGACCTCTGAGGGAATTTTAGTTAAATGGATCATTTGAAGTGGAAAGACCCATCCTAAAATGGGGCCACATCTTATGGAAGTTTATATAAAGGATATTGAAGAACTAAGTTTTTGCCTTTTCCATGCTTGCCCACATTCTCACTTGAAAATTCATATATCCTACTTCTGAGGCATTTCTTCACTGATGTCAGAGCCTGCTTCTTCAAGATTCTGATGTATACTGAAGACCAGCTGGGACTCCCAGCCTTGTTGGCTGAACAACTGATACATTATTGGACTTGCCTTCCTAAGACAGCCATTGTCGGGCTAGCTGGATCATAGGCTGCATGTCACTCTAATAAATCCAATACATACAAACATGCATTCCTACATACATACATATCCATTCAATTAGTTCCATTCTGCTGACAACCTCAACTAATACAACTTTTAAAGCACGGGGGATTTATACATTATGACTGCTTCCTGTACAATTCCAAATACATGTCATAGGTACTCCAGAGAAATTAAATAAAACTAAAATTAAATCACAGTCATGTCTGACCTTTATCTGTCTTTTATTTTCCACACCATGGATTTGCGAGAAATGTACTATACATATAAAAAAAGAATTCTGAATTACCAACCTTAATTTATGCAACAATTTGACATTAGCTATAGCAACTTTTATGACTTCAGAATTACAAACCTATGAAACTGAAGCAAACAGCCTCCCACATGACCTATAGATCTGTTTAATACTAAAGGCCTTTATATATTTTACTAAAGGCTGAGAAACTTGGAAGCGGTAACTTATATTAACATCGCTAAAAGAAAATTTGCCAGTTTCATACTTTCAGCTGAATTTTGTGAGAAAAAAGTTTATATTTCCTAATAATGTGTAGTTTCATTATATCTACTTAAAACATTTTCCTTTATACAGATTATATCAAATACTATTAACTTTCAGGTTTTATTTAACAGATAAAGGCAGGTCCTATTGGCTATTGTCAGCCCTGTGATATAGATTGCTAAGCTAGAGACCCTGAGGATCTTTGGAATCCTGATGTTTTAGAAAACAAGTAAAATTGACCCTACTCTGAGTCTTCAGGGCTCTTAGGAAGTGAGGATCAGTTTCTCACAGAGCAACCCTGTCTCAAAAGCAAACAAACACACAAACAACACTGCCTTAGAAAAAGGGAGGTACCTTATCCAAAAACAAATCTCAGCAGGAAGGCGGCACCCAGGGTAGGCTGTTTTCTGCTCTGCTTGTTTCCCAAACTCAGGATTTACCCAAGACTCATCTCCACTCTGCCTGCTCCTGCTCCTCTAGTGTTGACCACGAGGGGACTGGTCTGTTTTTCCCAAGCAACTCCCAACGTACATCATAGTCACATGTACACTGAGAACCTAATTTAAGATCAGTATAAAATACTCCTTATTCAATAAAGTATATGTGTGTTACAGTAAAAGTTATCGTAAATAAAGCCAGACACGCGTTTACAGGCTTAACTGGGGACTAGAGAGATGTCTGAGCAGTTAAAAGCCCTTGCTGTCCACCGAAAGACTTGAGTTCATTTCCCAGCACCTACTTTGGGAGTTCACAAGCCCCTCACTCTGAAATCAAGGAACCTGACCTATCCTGGCTTCTCCTTCTGCAGCAACCTGCATTCACAAGTACACATGCACACAAAGGCAGAACACACATACACACACCTGCACATAAATAAAAGTAAATGAAAAATAAGTCATATGAAGACTTAGTTAAATAAAGGCCATAATATATGGTTAGGAATACATTGTCCTGTAACTATATGAGATATAAATTTAATTTAAAATAAAGTTAACTTAATACTGGCTAATTGATTCATTTATTAGCCTTTCAATGACATAAGCAGTTTAATAATAATAAGCATAATACTATATAAAAGTTATCAAATATTTTATAAATTTAGGTTAATAATCACATTTTATTTGAAGACCTGAGAATATTAATAAAAAATTAAATGTGAGAAATTTACACTAAATACTAATTACTGATTTATATTGCTACAATGAAGAAAATTAGAATAAAAATTAAATTACTTTATTGTACTTCGTAAGTTCTTTGTAAATGCTGCTAACTAGTCTTTCAAATATTTATTTCAAATAAATTAAGTGGTGCCATAAGACAAAAGTCACAGTAACATAGACAACTTTGGGCAAACCTGTGTGAAAAACTGGGACTATTAAATCACCATTTTATATAACTGTGGTTCACATTAACATGTGGACAAAAGAGAAATCAAGAACACCTTAATTGCTACCAAAAGTTTAAGCTAATTTATTGTATATTAATTCAATTATTTTGGTAATTTCTCTAACTTTATCACTCCCAAACTGTGTTTGCAGAAATATGAGTTCACATACATGCCTGCATTTATCACCCTTCTACTTATGTTTAATGCATATTAGCTTTATGTACAAGGAATATAATTGTCAGAGGATTCAATAATATGAGCAAAGGCTCAAGACCATGATGGGGAAACTCACCAAAACAGCTTACTTGAACTAATGGGAGCTCATTGACTCTGGACTGACAGCGGGCCATCCAGCATAGGACCAAACTAGGCCCTCTCCACAATGGAATTCAGGCCTTATAATTTTTATATGTGGACATGTGTTCCAGCAGGTGTATACCCAGCTAAATGTGTTGAATTTTTTGTATTACATGTGAAGTTGTTTCTCTCCTTCTGCCATGTAGGTCCTGGGGTTAAAAATGAGGTCATCAGGGTTAGTCATCTTACATGACTCTTGCATCTTACTTTATATTTTTATTCATTATTTCTTATGTGAAAACTCTATATTGATGTGATGTAAATGTCACAGGATACCTCTGCTGAGTCTGTTTCTCCCTTTTTGCCCTTTTCCAGGTATCACCGACTGAGTCAGCTGGACTGCACTAAGCTTGAGTTCTGATAACAGAAGCATGGTTTGCAGGTGAATAGTGTTCACGGTGTCGGTACAACCAGTTAATTAGCATATAATTAGCAAATTTTTCAAATATTTTATATGAAAACTCTCTTCTTAGTCATAGGTTTATAAAAATAATAGTGGCAATATTCACATAATACAGTTCACATATTGTATAACTAATTTTGGCATTGGCTTCACATGTGTTAGTGCACAGAAGTGAGTGGAGAATGTTGTGGTCTATGGATTCACAGGACAGGGAAGGAGTCCCTGGGAGGTTAGAGGAATATGTTCAGTTTTCAGGGATGATTCCTTCATTACTATGAATAAATATTATAGAGTCTTAGGTAAGCAGGTAAAATACGAATTTTGGCTTTGATTGCATGTATATACATATTGATTACATATATGTGTGTATTATGTATATATATAATATGTATATTATAATATTTTATATATATACATTTTTCTATACACTAACTATAGAAGAAGAAATTGGCATCTTTGAAATACATTGTGCTAGTTAGCGCCCAAGGAACTCTGAAAACCCAGCTACTAGCTCAAATGAGCCATCAGTATGAGCCAATTGAGGGGAGAATACAAAGCATTGAAACTTTGTTCAAGGAAACAATGTAAAATCTAAGGACAATGGGCTTTGAATTGAAATGGAGGCATTAGAAAATATGCTTATGTCTAAGCACTTAATCAGTATATAATTAGCAACTATAAAATATTTTGCATGAAAACTCATTTTTAACAGTTGGTTATTCCATATAATTGTCAGAGGATTCAATAATATGAGCAAAGGCTCAAGACCATGATGGGGAAACTCACCAAAACAGCTTACTTGAACTAATGGGAGCTCATTGACTCTGGACTGACAGTGGGCCATCCAGCATAGGACCAAACTAGGCCCTCTGAATGTGGGTGACATTTGTATGGCTGGTATAGTCTGTGGGGCCACTGGCAGTGGGATCAGGATTTAAACCTACTGTCTGAACTTGCTTTTTGGAGCCCACTCTTTGGAGGGATACTTACCCAGCCTAAATAATAGTGTGGAGGGCCTTGGTCCTATCTCAAAGCAATGTGCTAGACTTTTTTGACTTCCCACAGGAAGCCTTAACCTTGCCAAGAAGTGGACGGGCAAGCATGGGGAGGGTGGAGGGAGGGGAGGGAATGGGAACGGGATTGGTATGTAAAATTTCAATTAAATAATAAAAATAAAAGAAAAAGAATCTTTGAGGATAATGTCAAAACCAAACACTTAAAAACTCTATATTAAGCCAGGTAGTGGTGTCGCATGCCTTTAATCCCAGCATCAGGAAGCAGAGGCAGGTGGATCTCTGTGAGTTTGAGGCCAGCCTGGTCTACAAGAGCGATTTCCAGGACAAGCTCCAAAACGACAGAGAAACCCTGTCTCGAAAAAAAAAATGAACAAAGAAAGAAACTCCATATTAAAATCCATGTGTGCATTGGAGCATTCAGAGGTGGAAATTTACACACAAGGCTCTATTGGTACCAGTGAGCATACAGTTGCACCTGAAAACGTGCTGATTGGTGGGAAAGGAAGTTGCAAAGAGATGGCAACTTGTGTGATTGAAGATTTATTCCTTGGGATCAATAAAGAGCAAGTCTTTTCCTTCCATCACTACCTAAGCAAATCTGCTCGGTACTGAAAATACCTGCATATGAAAACGTGAGAAAAACAAACAGCCTGAATTAGGCTATTGAAAATACACACTTTTTTCTTTGAGTCTTTACCTGGAGTCTCTGTGTGTGTGCAGCAATGATGCATGCTCTAAAGTAATATCACTGTACATAAGAATAGGAAATATTCTGAGAAAATTTAATCAGGGAGTACAAAGAAATATATGAAGGACATTCTGAAAACTGAAAGATTTGGGAAATATTAATAGTTGTATACTGCTAAATATAAAAGAAAGGAAACATATAAGGGATGAGTTTATCTATAAGGAAAAGCAAAATTAAGACAGCTAGTGTTTGTCCCTCCAGCTGGGGTATCCTGCTGTCCGAGCCCCCCATGTTTATGCCAGTCACCAGACAAACCCACTGAGTCTGTCATCTGTGCCCTGAATAATCCAGACTAGACACTGAGAACTGTGCTTTCCTACTCTGCGGGGCATTTCTCAGTGCATCCAATTAGACAAACAGGATAACCAATAACCTTTCCCCATTACCTCCTTTTCTATTAATTATAATGTCACTAATTTTGAAATCAGTGTAAAATTCATGTATACATGTTTGATCTTACACTTTCTTTTCCTTTTTCTTTTATAAAAACCCACAAGTAATCAGGAAAGCTTAAATATATTAGGTGGTTCAGTAATGATAATTTTCATTTGGTAGTATTTAATTTTCCAAATATCCTGAGATTTCTCATGTCTTTTCACTACCAATAAAACACTTTATACTTATTCCTGTGGCATAGACATATTTCATTCTCTAATATCTTTTGTAGCCAATATCAGTATCCTGATGACTTTGTCTCTGTGCTACACCTCAATGAAAAGATCACGAGGAATTTTTCTGAGTGATTCATTTCCAACCCTGGATTGTCCAACTTTTCAAGTTCAACTCATTATTAACCACTCATTAAGACAAAGTGTCTGTACCAAAGTACAGGCCAGTTAAAGATGGAGATGTGTACAGCTGGAGAAGACACCAAGGGAATGGTAATTCTTCTGCTTATATGGCAAAAGCCAAACATCTCTTACATCTGAGGCATTGTGTTTAGAGGGTTATTTGTACAGTAATTGGCATTACCTTATTTGATATTACACTGGTACATTAGTTTAATAAATGTATACTGCCTCTAAAATAGCAAAATTTTTAAGAAATGATTACCTTCAAATTATGTACTTACCTTGATGGTTTTACTTCAAGGAAACTTCAGTTTCATGCATCCAAACAATATAAATGTACATATTTTTGTTTTATATATAATGTATTTATATTATATACATATACATATATATTCCACATCATGTTTCTATTTCTTCAGCATATTTACAGCATACAAGTGCTTATGTACAATTTTTTTAAAGATTTATTTAATTTTAATTATGTATATGCTTATGTATCTTTGGGTTGTTTCTTGCCCTTGAGTACAGTGCCCACAGGGGCCAGAAGAGGGCATCGGATATCTTGGACCTGAAGTTGTAGGCAGCTGTGCATCTCTAAGAGGGAAACAAACTGAACTCTAGTCTTTCATGCATGCTCTTATGTACGGATATCTCCCCGGCCCTGAACACCGTTTTTTTAAGAAACAAAATACTAACAAAAAGAACAAGAAAGATACAATGAAAAAGTATCAAAGTATATCTACTAGAAATAGGTGCCAGACAATAGTGCAAAGAAGTAGTGATGTTTTAGGTCCTTTATTGGGTGCCTGGAAATATCATATTTAATTCTGATAAGACATTTTGTGGAAATACTGTATACACATCTGTAAATATGTATGTGATGATAAATATCATTTATCATAACTGCAATGGCAGATTTCATTGAATAGATTGTATCCAGTATCTTATGAAGCCAAGAATCATAGAGGTGTTTAAGTTTTCAGGGATAAAGGAGTAAACTCAGGGCTGCCTTCACTACTTCACCAAGTTCCCAGAGGAACTTTCCACAAGGCACTGGGTAGAGTTTCCAATGAAGACTTATTTATAAGAACACATCTTGTATCTCTATTTCAGCATGCTATCATACTTTAGAGAGAATTAGAAGTCATCAGGTTCACAACACACCTCACTACAAGGATCAGTAATTGGCAGCAAGCTTACTACTGTGTAAAAATCCAGAAAACATTAGGCATAAAGGCATATTTATAACTGCATATTTCTACAATGAAGACTTTAAAGCAAACTTACTAGTGATTCAGTAAGACTAGTTAGCTGTATCTGCAACAACAGCATAAACCAATGGTGCACCTTAATGATTAAGTTTATGTAAAGGAAAGGCTGTTTTACATGTATCAAACTAGACTTAACTAATATTTTTTGCATTGTATTTTCAGGTACATATAGTGTCATGTATTTCAAAGGTAAAAAGCATTGTTATAAATCATGAACAATAGTTTTAAGTGTGAGATTCTAGAAACTTTAAGGTGATAGATGGCCGTTTTTATTTGTGTTAAATCAGGACTCATTGCTCTTCATTAGTGGGGGAACAAAGTAAATATATCAAAGTCAATAGATGAATTTGTTCTCATTTTGATTTAGATTTATGATTTTTATTTCTACGTATCATTTTCCATTACACTATGTGAGAGGATATCACCATGGTGAGCATGGGGAAAGGATGGTTTGTGGGCTGGGGGAATTCATCTTTTACCTTCATACCTTTGTGATGGTCTGAACAGTTCAATACACACTGAGAGAATGCACAGTGTGCATAGATAACTGCTTGTTGTAGGGTGAGAGCCTGCGTGTTTGTCCTGGCCGCTTGGCTAGCTTACACCCAAAATAACCACACATAAACTGTATTAATTAAAACACTGCTTGGCCCATTAGCTCTAACTTCTTATTGGCTAACTCTTCCATTTTAGTTTAACCCATTTTTATTAATGTGTGTATCGCCACACGGCAGTGGCTTACAGGGAAAGATTTGGCATGTCTGTCTTTGGTGGCTCCATGGTGTCTCTTTCCTTCTCTGCCTTTCTTCCTCCCAGCAATCAGTTCTGTCTTCCCCACCTACGTAAGTTCTGCCCTATCAACTACGCCAAGGCAGTTAACTAATAAAAGCAACACACAAACAGAAAGAACTCCTACACCATTTCCCCTCTTCTGTTTAAACAAAAAGGAAGTCTTTAACATAGTAAAATTACTTATAACAAAACAGCTATCAAGCAAAAACTACAGTTCAATATTTATATCTATTTTATCTTTTATCATAACTGAGGAAAACTATAATAATAACTATCTATTTTTCAACTCCATCAAAGACTCTAGAAGGATATAATATTACCTAAGGAAACAGGAAGTGCATTGCAAGCAACTTCCAAAATTCTAGAATTGACAGAGATATCTCACTGCCTGGACAGTCACCCAAAGTTTTTCTGTAGCGTTGGGGCATACATCTTCAGCCTACAGGCCAATAGTATCCAACAAACTTTTCCCTGAAGCAGGAAATTTCAAAGACAGTTAGTCACTTTCTTCTGTGTCCTGCAGAATGTCTTGCAGACTCTTTCATGAAGCAGAAACCCCAAAGGACCATCTCACCTTTAGGCAAGTTCAGCAGTCATCTCTCTATGGGTATTGCATGCCCAGTGAAGCAGTCTAAGCAAGAGCAGTGTCTTGCCCAAATGGCTAAGCAGCCTCTTCGATGCCCATCTTCCTCTTGAAGTAATTGGTGCTGCCAGGAGCAGACATGTCTCACCATCATGAAAATCCTAAGTTATTAAAATATTTAAATGCCATATTCTGAAGGTCTCTGAAAGATTTGAAGAATACCTATCTAACTGAAATATATCTCTATACATCTAGAAAATCTAACTAACATGATTACAATTTTGTCTATTATAGATGACTATTAACCTATATTTCTTAATTATACATTACATTTTTTAAATGAACTACAAAATCACAATACCTTAATCAAGATCAGAAATACATATACATATAACAAAATTGAGCTCAGGTTTGTATCAATAACCCAAGATCCATACCAATGCAAATTATTCATATCTATATTAACTGCTTATAAAGAAAGTAGTGGGAGAGCTGGAGACATGATTTAGCAGCTAAGAACTCTTACTGGCCTTCCAAAGGATTAGAATTCTATTTCCAGCACCCACATCAGGTGAAGCACAATGCAGTAACTCCAGCTCTAGGGACTCAGATGCTCTTTTCAGGCCTTTGTGACCACTGCACATACGTGACATTCACACATACATACACGGCACACAGAGACAGAAGTAAAAATAAATATTCTATTTTTAAAGTAGTGGAAATAAATGAATATAAGGTGGATAGCACATCTTATAAGATATGCTATAAAGATGGTAAAATAAAGTATCATTGACTATCGAAAGCAAAATCTTAATGTAAATTTAATACACAATAAAAAATGTAAAACGTCTGTGAGTTTAAATCCTATAACGTATATCTAGGGCACAATACTTTTCTACTATTAAATTTTATTTCTAGTTACAATTTTGTGAACTTCCTATAACTTAATCACTTGTACAATCATGGCATATCTTCATATCATCTTCACAATCATATTATGAGGCATACACAATCATTTTCCGCTGCTGAATATTTTCTAAACAAATTCCTATATTGATTACAATGTACCACTCAATATCCATTTCATAAAAGTGAACGCATGTCATCCTTAATACAACTTCTACATGATTTCATTATTGTTGATGTCTTGTAGATGGAATCTGAAGTAAAAAGAGAATAAGCAATTTTCTAAAATTTTTACAGGAACTACAAGTTGAAACAGAAAATTCAATCCTAACCATTCTGGCTTTAAACCAGAGATTAGAAAGGCTATGATATGAATAATAAGTAATTAATGATAGAAAAGAATAAAATATTAATATAATATCTATTTGTAACAATGCCCTTAGACCTAGGCTAGAGAATTCTCTCCTGGTTTCCATATTTCAGTAGAACCATCTCACTGTCCATCTGTTGTCAAGCTCTGGTAGCTCTTCTTAGTGGCCTGAGCCACCACTGCTGTGTTTGAGTCTATACTGTCCTGCATACAACCTCACTTAGCTTCTGCAGCCTTCTGGAGCCTCCTATGCAGCAGTACACTCCCTAATGTTGTCCCTGTTCAAAATGTCAGCTGTGTCATGCCCAGGGGATGGTCATGGGTAGCCTTATAATGGATGATAATGATTGTCGATATGTGTGTAAAGGATCCCAGAAGTGCCACTGAGGACAATCCTGGGAAGAGAAAGGGCAAAGTGTTAGAAAATCATCTGGCTATGGTCCAGAGGCCTTCAGGTAACTCTCTCTGTACTTCAGGTCTTGAAAATTAAAACCAGGATTATCATGCTTTGTACATTGAAACCCCAACATAGATCTCATTAAGAAGGTATATTTGTTATACCAGGAGAGAAAACAATTAATTTTTATTAAATTTATTAATTTTTCTAAATTTGTCTTGAGTTGTGTGAATGATCAAAGATTTTTGCAAAAAAATATTACTCTTCCTATTTAAATCTGTTGTTAAATACATTCTTGGAAGGTGCAGAGCACACAGCTATTGCATTAGTGTGACTCAGGAAAAAATCTCTTCCCTTTGGTCCCTTAATTATATGCTATCTATATTTGGTTGAACACATGTTTTATGAATTAATGACATGCAGAAGGGATTCAAAGTTGAAGATGCACATGCAAGATCATACTGAAAATCAAATGCTTACAATCTTTAAATGTCTTTTTTGCAGGAAGTTAATGCCACTATGTAAGAGGAGGGGGCTCCTTGTTTGTCCTGGTCGCCCAGAACTGAAATAACCACACAGAAACTATATTCATTATAACACTGCTTGTCCCATTAGCTCTAGTTTCTTATTGGCTAACTCTTATATTAATTTAACCCATTTCTATTAATCTGTATATCACCATATGGCAGTGGTTTACGGCAAAGATTCAGCATGTCTGACTCCAGCAGCTCCATGGTGTCTCACTGACTCCACCCTTCTTTCTCCAACCATTCATTTCTGTCTTCTCTGCCTACCTAAGTTCTGCCCTATCAACAGTCCAAGGCAGTTGCTTTATTCATTAACCAAGAAAAGAAACACACAGATAGAAGGACCTCCCACACCACCACTGTACCTCAATATAACCAATTTTAGTTTTCCTATAAGTTACCATCATCCCTTCAAACCTTTTGCCAAAATTTCAGAAAGTTACTGATTGTGTTTCTTTGGGTATTTTCAAGTATTGATTCTTATTCTTTCTCTTTTTGCTTCTAAAACACCCTTTCTGTATATATTTGGTATTGCCTTATAAACAACAGCAAGAGCATATCTAGCTAAACCAGATATTAGAACGGCTAAATATGAGTGGTGATTAGTAATTAATGATGGACATGAAAGAAATATTAATGTAATACCTATTTGCAGCACTGCCTTTGATCAAGGCTAGAGAATCCTGTTCTGGCATGCACATGATGAGACATGATGAAAAGACATACATGAAAGCCAAAAAATATGTAATTAAGAAGAATGAAAAAATAAAGGCTGTTTACATCTTCAGAGAAAAAAGAATGGTCATGTTGTGAATATTTTCCTCTGAACCTCTTTATTTAAAACTTTTTTGTAGTGTGAAATAACACTTGTCACTTACAGGAATGTGAGTGTTGCCAGGGAAATCTCATAGGAAGGAAGTTTAATGTGCTTGAAAAGGCAATTGATGAGAAACATTACTAGAAAAATTGAAGAACATGCACAAGGCTTTCTTCTTCCCCACTGGCTTCTTCACTCTTGGCCAATTGTCACTAATAGACAATTACAGATATTAATACCATACTATGTTTGTACCATTCAACAAGAATAACCATCTTTTGTGACTGTATTTGCAGGAGGTAAAATTTTAACGAATTTTCTTTTCTCATACATTGACAACAAGATGGCCTCTGGGCTCTTCAGAGAAGGGGATCAAGAGACTCCCGAAGATAGAAAGAGCTCTAGTCAGGGGAAGACAGTTGTTCAAATGACAGTTTTGCGACCATAGCTTACACCCTCCCTCAGGGGTCACTCACTGAATGTGGGAGTGGTGAAATTTCTGACAACAGAGAAAGGTTTCTGAAGACACAACCAAGGAAAGTTAGTTCAAAATCAAATATGCAAAGTATCTGAGGGTTTGTTGGCAGTGCTCACCAATGCTGTGCACACAATTTCAGTGCTGCCTTGGTTCTGAGCAGCCCATATATTTACCTCACACTGTGCATGCCCTCACACCAAGCAGTACTGGCAAATGATGCCCAAAACACCGTGGTTCAGATGGAAGATGAGCATGCTATACTCCGCAAGGATTTTATTGTACAAAGAATGCTTCTGCTCTTCTAGAAATATTAAATGATTTATTTACATTAACAGAGACTTCTAATATTAATCAACCAGCATTCTTCAGTGTATAAGTATGAAGGTAGCTATCTTTAGACTATACCTTACAAAATTTTTGATTTTTAAGAATTTCTATTTGAGTTCCTGACTTGAACTTCAAGTATATACACATGCACACACACAGACAAAAAAAATCATTAAATGAAATTTGGTTTTGCGTTAAGTAAGAATTTTCAGCAATTTAAGAAATGTCCTTAAATACACTTCTGCCATTTTGTTCATGCATTTATATGAATCAGTATTCTCAGCACAATTATTACAAAATAAAATACAGATGAACTCTAAGAAAAACATTGGAGATGCTCTGTATCCTGCAGTTGTCAAGATTTGGTCCAGATTTAACACCTCCTGTAAAGATAAACAAATTACTTCCACCTTATCAGAATGAAAATTAACTCACATTTTTAATCAATAGTAAAAGTATGCAAATACTTCAAAATTATTTAAAATAAGTTTATGTTTTATCATCAGTAAATATTTTAATTTTTTCTCATATTGTATATATTACTATATCTGGGTCATCTGAAAATTTTGCAAGTAAAGGAGATTATGAGGAGAAAAAAACTCCAGGAATCTCTGATGTAGAGAATAAGGAGTACAGATAAACACTGGCTGTGGGCAGAAATGTGTGGACAGGTTTGGCGGGAAGAAGGAGAATTCCATTATAGGATGGATACAAGTGGGCAACTCAACCTGTCCTACAAAGAGAGTAGTATTTATCTCCTCCACCTGTCTCTGCCTGACTCTCTCTAAATATCTTTGTTTATACTCTCTCACACATACAAACACAAGCTTGCCTTTTGCTCTGAACTTTGAGTCCATGATACTTGAAGCTGTATCAAGTGATAAGTGGAACAACATAATAATAACTGAGGGATCAACTCAATGCTGTTGAATTCTGGAGTGGTAGAGATAACAAAATGAGAATGGTAGTGGGAAAAGCACAAAGTGGCTTGCCTTACCCTAATGGTAACCTAATAAAAATTGTGTTACACCGGCTGAACTCTGCCAGTCCTATCTCAGGATGCTGTGCAGTGCCCAGCAAATAACCAGGAGACTTCTCTGAGATGCTCTCCCATGAGAACACTGCTGTCAGACATTAAATAGGACCATGAGTACAAAGACAAATCAAAGAATTATCCACACAGACCATGGCCCTGGGCTCAGTGAGGAGTCAGCATGCTGCTCATATGAACTGAGCTCCACTCCGTGCCTACCTTTCTTTACATTTTGTTCTTTTACAAACCTATGTGATACGATCTGGTTCTAACCTAGTCTTTTTGGATGCACACCTTCCTAGGCCTGGATGGAGGGGGGAGGGCCTTGGACTTCCAACAGGGCAGGGCACCATGCCCTCTTTTAAGGAAGAAGGGGGAGGGAGGAGAGCTGGGGAGTAGCAGGAGGGGACTGGGAAAAGGAGAAGAAATGTAAAAATTTTATATTTTTTGAATGGAAAAATATAAAAGAATGCAAAAAAGAAACAAACTCTGTGTGTGTGTGTGTATGTGTGTGTGTGTGTGTGTGTGTGTGTGAAATTACGGTATGACAGAATATTTTACATTGCCCATCAAAACCAAAAGTATTAACTAACTGGCCCTACACAGAAAATCTTAAAGAGTCTAAAGCCTAAGACTCAAATTCCTATGGAAATCTACAGGCATGAGGGAAAATCAGAAAATACTCTCCAGGCATAGATCTTGGCCTTCATCTGCAACTCCTTCTGACATTTAAGGTAGACCAGGAGCACGGAGAGAATAAATGCTTTTCTATATTTACCCTCTGCTTGAGAAACAACCATGCAGCTCTTAAAAGTCCAATAAAACACTGCCGAGTGTGCTAAGCCACAATTTCTGCATCCTCTGCTATTCAGTTTTGACTCTCTAGAAAACTCCATAGAGCTCTTGTTAAAGGGTGGATCCCTAAATTCCACCCCACGGATTACATGCCCATGGTCTACTGCACTTTGCATTGAAATCTGCATTTTAAGCTCCTTGCCGAGTGACCTGATGCAAGTACATCACAAAGCATATATTTTAACGGCAGCAATATTTGGATTTAGGGTGGCTATGTGCTTGAGAGATGGCTTAGGTGTTAAAAGTGCATGAGCACCTACTCTGCTTGCAGAGGACCTGAGCTGGGTTTTTAGCACCCACAAGAGCAGATTACAGTCTCCTGTAGCTCTAGAGAACCATGTCACTGGTTTCCATGGACACCTGCATTCACTCATGTGTGGAAAATATACACACATACATACAATGTGAATTTTGATAAAAGACTGGATTTATTTAAAGGAACTTCAAGTCCATACTATGGGAAGATGGGGCTCAGCCTAACTCACTTGCATCGGGATATAGGGTCATATTGCTCTAGGGTTGCTGCTGTTCTTATTGTTACAACGAACAATGCTTAAGGAACCTAACTGTACAGAAAAGAGGGGAATTTTTCACCCACGCTTGGAGGCTGCAGTTCCAAGACTGTGGATTCCTATTTGTTTTGGCCTCTGGTAAAGTTGAAGTACTGAGTGCTTGCACAGTATGGGAACATGTAGGAAGAAGAAATCTCCTAAGAAACCGGAAACCAGCAAGTGGTTGAGGGTAGGGGCTGACTTATAACAGGGGTTCACTCTAACCAACTCTTCTGACTGCAGCTCCCAGCAACTTCAGGAGTTCTTGGTCGCTTTGACCTTTTAAGCATCCTCTCCCTTTGAAGTTTTCACAAGATCTCCACATTCGATCCATATGCAAACTATTACATCAAGGAACAAATAAAAGATTATAACCTAATGGAATGTATTTACACATGAACTGTAAAAAGCTGGTTAAAAATACATAAGAAGAATATGCTTAATGCCAGCTGAATATGTATGTTTCTGACTGAAAACAGAGGATGAGAGAATTGTAGGAAGAAATGCGTGAAATGGGGTCAACACTGTTGTCATTATAGTGAAGACTTAATGAAAATGAGGGGACAAGTCAGAGAAATATCACAGACATGAATGCCCAGGAGAGAGATACAATTAACATAGATGTTGGTACATTCAAGAAATACAATAGTAAGGCCTGGGGTGGGGAATATAGTTGAATGGTAGAGTATTTACCTAGCATGCACGAAGTATATGAGATATAAGATCAACCATGCAGAGAACCACAGAGTTAGCTCGGCCTAGCTGCCTTGAGAGGCATGAGTCATTGGTTTATGAGGCTGGAATCCATGGCCCTTGGGGCACAATCTGCCTTCCAGTTCCTGAGAGACCAGTGCACTCCCTCAGGCAGTGAAGCATTCAGGTCAGTTTGTGTTTCTCTGCGTCTTCCCTTAGTAGTCAAGGAAGTATGAAGGCTTGACAGGATAATTGGTCTTAGACATTAATATTGTGGACATTGTGTGACTTGCAGACTTCACTGTATCCTGACAACTACAACTGTAGTGATTCTGGTAATTGCCAGAAATCTCTTTTTCTGATAAGGTGTAAAAATCCGATTGCTCTCAACAGAATCGTCACAGTCTTGGGTGTACTGTGTCCAACCAAGCCTGTTTATATTCCTTGAAGCAGTTTATGGTACCCTTGGCCAGGTAGGTAAGGGCAAGTGCATGCCTACACACACACACACACACACACACACACACCCCACACACACCCCACACACAAATTACTATGATCTACTTCCCACAGATTTACATTTTATAAAAAAAGAAAAGGTATTTCCTTCCATGCAACAATCTGGGCACAGAGTGGCATGTAAGATGAACGTCACCAGCCTCACATGTGGGAAGACAAACAAACTGACAACTGCAGTTGACCTCTTTGTGGTGCGATGACAGCATCACCTGTGTGTACTAATCTGCGACCACCTGTCCGGTGGGTTAAGGCAATGGCATTCCTTCTCTAGAGGGTACCACCAAATCCTAGAAGACTGTGAGCTATTTTCATAATTTCTATTTCTCTACAGCTGTTCCTTGTTTGCTTGTGAGTTTTACTGAAATGGACATCTTCTTGCAAAGAGTTTTCTCTCCACCCTGTTAATCTCTTCCTCACGCCTCTTGTCTTGCAGGACTCACTTGCGGAGTTCCCAGTTTACCAGTGACAGAGATTAGGGTGGGAGACACGGGCTCCAGGCTCCCAGCAGAGCCTCTGCTTTTCAAGAGGACAACCCTGGATAAGCCTGACCTCTCAGAGATGACGCCAGCGTCATGCTCTTGTCACTGTACAGCAGCCCTGCATGGTCCAGGCCACTGCTCAGCTGCTGAGCTCATCCCCACTCCGAGCTTACATTACCTTTGCTCAGCTTGTAATTCTCTCCTAGCAGTAGAATTTCTAAACCCAAACAAAGGTGGGAGAGAGAAGTGAGAAGGAGTCCACCTGTTGCTCCTTGTGGTGGGAAGTATTCCGTCTTAAAGACACATCTATGTTTTAGCAGAAGTTGCCAGCAGGAAAATACAGCCTAGTTTGTAGATTTATTTTTCATATAGTAAAACCAAATTATAATAGTCTACGAATAAATTTTGTGTTAATCTCGAAAAGCCATTGAGCTACTGCCAGACATTTAAATAATTTCCCAGTTTACAGAATGCACAGGCTTTTGTTTTTCCTCCTGCTGAGCAGTACAGAATTTCATGGCAAAGCTCTTTGCACTCTACCTATTGAAGTTGGTGGTTCAACTACTTCCCTTTCATTTCCTTGTCCCTCTTAGCTCAGGCATTGCCATGGTGACAGGGATCATTTGGAGATGTCTCTCATAGCAGCCCTAAAGCACTTAAGGGTGCTTGACCATTCCTCACAGCAAAAAGCACAGTTTGCATTATTAACCAACCACCTTTACAGAGAAACTTTGTCTCTGGTCAGTACAATGCACTTGATGTTTTTTCTTTATCATTTCTGCAAGCTCACAATGGATTTGTTCTTTTATTGTTCAGAGCCCTCAGTTGAATATGCTAATCTGTGTCAGGACTATAACCCTCAAAGCACAGATAAAAAAAATCTAATGTTCTTGAGTTTAAGAAAATGAGTATTTGTTATGAGAAAACAAGAGTGCATTTGTTCTAACATTTGTGATTTATGAAGATATAAGGCAAATCTCAGGATCAACAGCTGAGTTGGGGATGCAGAAGAGGAACTCATGTGCACACAATCCCAGGTATAGTGTCCTTGGTGGCTCTGGGTTTGGCATTCCTGGGGCTTTGGCATTCCTGGGGATGAAGGTACAGTGATAACCTGAATGTTCTCCAAATGGTCAATTTATGGGTATCTTTTCTCAGGGTTCTAAGGCTGCCCCCTTATGGCAATCCAAGGTATATGTTTGGAAGATGCTGCTTCCAAAATCCAATAAAGGCTACGGAAGGAATTTAAGATGTGAGGTCTTTCTCTAGGAGGAAAATAAGAGTGATCATGTTTTACCGGGAAAGTACATAGGTTAGGGGGCAGAGGAAACTGTGACAGAAATTGCCACTTTGCTGTATTGTGTTGGACAACCCTTTAGCTTCTCTTGTCCTTTCGTTGTAAGTAAAAGCTGTTAACAAGGGAGCCATCTTTCCGCCCGCACACTTAGCTTCTCTCATCGAAGCCATAGAATATGTAAAGTGTTACAATAGCACTTAATTCATCTCATAAGACCGTTGTGAGGAATAAGGGAACTAGCACGCGGAGACTGGAACACTCCTAGTAATAATTTAGCATGTGGAACAGCAGCCCTCTACAATGTATATACCCTCAGCTGCAGCACAAGTCTGTCCATCCAATGCATATTTCTCCAGATTTTTCTGAAATAAGATTGAAACCAAAGACCAAGGAACTAAGAGATGCGTCTTAATTCTGCATAATTCTGAAGCATTTAGTCGTCTAAGGTGTGACTGCACAGTCCGTTCTGGGCGACACAGACCCTGGGTGGTGACAAGGGCAGAGGCTGATTGACACAAGTAACATTCTGACATTCCACGGTACCCTGCTGTCTGTGGCAGTGAGGGGCTCGGGCTGCGTTCCCGGCGCAGGGCCCCTTATGTCCGGTCCGGCTCCCGGTGCGTACTCAAAATAACTGCACGGAAACTGTACTCATTTAAATACTGCCTGGCCCATTATCTCCAGCCCCTTATTGGCTAACTCTCACATATTATTTTAGCCCATCTCCATTAATGTGTATCGCCACTTGAGTTGTGGCTTACCGGCATGAGTCTAACCAGTGTCCATCTTGGGCCGGAGAAGCATAGCGTCTGCCCCACTGCCTTCTCTCTCACAGCATTCCCTTCTCTCTACTCCGCCTACCTAAGGGCTGCCCTATCAAGAGGTCAAGACAGTTTTCATTATTTAACCAATAAAAGCAACCCAAATACAGAAGGACCCTCCTACACCAGCTGTCACTGCATCAGACCTCTTTGAATGTGTAATACAGCCCTATGCCTTGGGAGTCTGCCACTGACATGCATTCAGGTGTCTGTCGCAGGCAGCAGGCATCCTTAGGAATCCAGATCAGAACAACCACCCACTGTCCTGGAACAGCGTCTACTGCAGATGTACTGCAGCAAGATGGGCCTGTGTCCAAGGCGCGTGGCTCCCTGAATATGCTCAGTCAGTCATTCTTAGACTACAGGAACTCATGGATTAAGAACCATTATACTGAAACCAGCAAAACTAAGTAGTCCAAAATACAAACATAAAATGAGAATTGGGACAAATATCTCCTGGTAGTAACGATTTTCCTATTTTTTTTACTGTCTGTAAAGTAATAAAGAAAATCCTAACCATCAATTCCTATGCTCTGGGTTTTCCCTATATCATATGTGGGATAAATACAGACTGCATTTCCTTTGATCTAAAATTACTGCTTTTCCCCCATTTGAATATGTTTTAAAATTATACATGACATTTTAATGTGATAATGTTCACTTTTCTTTCTGAGTAAATCCTGTTAATATATCAATGCTGCATTTATAATCATTGATGGCATTTCAGATTTAAAATTAGAAGAAGAAAAACTGATGCTGAGTATAACACAGTGTGAGGGATCAAATGAAAGTGTTTCTGGGTGTTTTCAGGTTATAAACCCAGCAAGAGATATTTTCAAGTTACAGAACTCTTGGGATTTTAGAACGGATACATTGATTTACTCACAAATACTCACAGACATGCACACACACACCAAGAAGTAGATACACATCAAATTTCTCAAACCACTTTTATTGCTACTGACACCATCTCCAAATCCTCATGTGGAATAGGCACGTCTTTGACCATGGTGTAGACCTTGGAAAGAAGAGAAACTAGACTAAGAGAAGCCCCAACATTTTTTAATTTGCAACATGTCAGAACATTGAGAAATCTGGATAGGTGAGTCCTCTAATGCATATGAACAACATGGTCCAAGGTTTGGACATTTGTTTCTGTTTATTTTTTCCCTATAATCTTTGGCCAAAGCTTGAGTTCCAGTGAGAAGAGTCAAAATTCTGAGCGCTCTCAGTTTGTACCACTGACTCTGATTCTTCCGTGGACCTTCCCTAACTTCCCCAGCTAAGAAGTAATGCCAGTGCAGCAGTATATCAGGAAGCAGGAGATGGAACGCTAGAACATTTGCTCAGTCACAGAAACCTGTGTGGCGTATATTCTACATGCCCCGTTGTGCCAGGAGGAAGGGGACTGTCTCAAGATTTCCTGTCAGGATAACAACATTCATAGCTTCAACTACTTGCACATTCTGATCACCTCCAAGGCTCCACCTCTCAATCCCACCAAGGTGAACAGCACGTTTACACGTGTGCTCTGTGCAGACCACACACACACACAAACTCTCTCTCTCTCTCTCTCACACACACACACACACACACACTCTCTCTCTCTCTCACACACACACACTCTCTCTCTCTCACACACACACACTCTCTCTCTCTCACACACACACACTCTCTCTCTCTCTCTCACACACACACACACACTCTCTCTCTCTCACACACACACACACTCTCTCTCTCTCACACACACACACACACTCTCTCTCTCACATACACTCTCTCTCTCTCTCTCTCTCTCTCTTCTCACGGTGAGTTACTGAAAAAGGATGCTGGCTTGCCTGATGCTTGATGCTTTTCAGAGAGAAATGATGAGATCCCAGACACAAATCGCATGCTTATGTGGCTGATGCCCTACTGCTGTTGGCTTGAAATTCTTAAGCTGTTCCTCTGAACTTGCAGCTTTCTGCTTGATGGTGGGTCAGTGTGCATGTGTTAAAGGGATATTGCATGCCCGATCCGCGCTTCCTGTCATTGGAATCGGCATGCATCATCTATGATGCTCTGAGCAACAGATTATGCCTGCCGACGAGGCCAGTGACTCCAAAGGTCAAGTTGTGTGTTACATGTTCTCAGTCTGTTTTAGATGGTAAACTATTCTCACTCAGAAAGCAAGAACCAACCAACTCCATGGGATCTATTGTTCTTTACTTGGTACTACTGTAGGAGCCAACTGCTGATGTAGAAATAGTTATAGAGAAGAAAGATGGAAGAAATAGTCAACCAGGGCTCATTTCTCCTCCAGAGATCGAAAAATAAAAGAAATCACTAACTGAAAATGGTACAATTCTACTGTTACATAAAAAATCACATATGGATAAATATCTACAAGTACATGTATATACATATAAAAGGTATATAGAAACTGTATATATATAAACAATTTATATAAGCTCCTAATACATGTTGTATAATTTCAGTGATTTCGCATACATCTTGAATTTTCTAATTTAAAAGTAACATCTAAATTTTTAATTATTGAAATATGAAAGATTTAATTGAAAGCACTTAAAACTAATACTACACATTTCAAAAGTTGGTGACAAATAAAATTAGTATTTTTACTTACTTCAAATATTTATAAGTAGCAATTAAATGCTAAAAGGAGAGAGAAGTAAGGAAAGTTGGTGCTCTCTTGCTTGCTTGCTTCTGTTTTATCTTTGTTGAGGCCATAGGGTCTAACTCTGTGGTCCAGGCTGGTCCTCAACCCTGCAGGATTCCTGCCTCCAACTCTCTACTTGCAGACACACTCCCCTCTGCCAAGCAAGAAAAAGTTTACTAATTTAGTACACCTGACACGTCTTTTTCCCTCCTGATGAACTCAACACTAGGCATTGTCATTTTTTTACTGTGCCTTGTAATTATTTTTCATAATATTTAATTTACTGTTTTTGAATTTCATATATTAATTCAATGTACTTGATCATATCCACCCGCACCCTACCTCCAACTTTCTCCAAGACCCCTCATCGCTTCTCTCTCTCTCTCTTTCTCTCTCCCTCTCTCTCTCTCTGTCTCTCTCTTTTGGTTCACTCAGAATAGAATTCATGATCAATATATAAGAAAGAATATAGGAAAGCCAGAAATGCCAGGAGAGAAGCAGAAAATACCTGGAAATTCTAATGACTTACTTGCTGGCTCAGATGTCTCTGACTTCTCTGCCTCCCAGATGCTCACCTGTAGTCCTCCTGATATTACAACATCTCATCTGGCAACCACTGATATTCACTATGCTTTACTTCAGAGGTCTTCATGGTTATCCTTACTGATTCAGTTCCAGGATAGCCTGAAAAATAGATGGCCTATTCACTCTGTTGAACCCATTGCTGATAACTAGCATCTGCAGTTTGGGGTGGAGCACTGCTGGAAGCAGGCTGAGTAGTGAGTGACAGCTATGTCTTGTATATACTCAGCTCCTTTAGATCAGAGTGAGGTCAATGAAATCAGTGAACACACTCAATGCTCATTTGCTGCATCTGGACATGAAGAATCATCACAGACAACTGTCATAAATAGGTGCCTTTGGCAACTGTGGAGATGACATGAGCACCATCCATGATTGCTCTTCTTAGGTAAGTTAACTATCCTCTGAGTACACTTCTTCCTTAATAGGGAGTAGAAAATCTCACAGGACAAAGTCCTCCACTGAAAGGCGAAACACATTGTATTTACCATCTCAACATTTTTCACAATAAGGACATGAACCAGGCCCCCTTCTTACCTGTCTCCATCCAGGATTCTGAGTAATATGCTATTCCTGTGGACGCATGAGCCCTATCCAGAATTTGAGTACTGTTCCACTGGTGCACTAAGGTCTGCCTGCTTCTCTGTCCCCCCCAGACTCTGAGGGCTGCCGGATAACCTTTGAGTAATTGCTCAGCTTATATTAGCCGGGGGTCTCTCTGACACTTTAGCTCATAACCCAATTGAAGCCTCAGTTAATGTGTGTATTCTGATCCCATCCCAGGAGTTCTTAGCAAATAATAACTCATTTCTGAGAATGTTTCTCCACTCTTCTTGGAAAGGCCAACCAAATCTTATTGATGACAGTGTTCTGGAGGAAGAATGATGGATGATTATTTCATACTGTGTTAGAGGAATGACTACGGCATCTGGATACGCTAGATGAGGTACAAAGAGATGTTAGCTTAAGGGGAAGAGTGTCTTTTGCTTTATATCTGTGTGGATTATAGAACAAATATTGATGTGCTAAAGCATCGTGACTCCCAAAAGACATTTAAAAGAGCCAGTTTAAGTTCATTGGAACTCTCAGGCAAGGGCATTGGATTTGATTTGGCTTGATTAAGTATGTGTGGTAGCCAGCTAGGGCTGCTATAAGAAAATACCTTATACTAAATAATTTATAAAGAAGAGAAATCCATTGCTCCTCATTCTGGATACGGCGATTTGTCTGTCCTTGGGTGTGGCATCATCGAGTTGTGCTATTGCAGTAGAATAGAAAAGGACTCCTTCAAGTTTTCCTGTTAGGATAACAATTCGCCTTCACCTACCCTCATGTCCTAATGGCCTCTCAATACCACACAAATGAAAATTAGGTTCCATATGCCTTGCTGAGAGACACAGATATGATGACCACACTGCACAGCACACTAGGGTGTCCTATACATATTCTTGTCATGCCAGAATGACAAGTTACTAGGAAAGAATGATGGTTTGACTGATGTCATTCAAGAACAACCATGAGGTATTATATTTGGAGGTATCAGAGGCCAGTGAGCCTTTTTCCAACAGGAATCTGTGCATGGAATATAAGACACAGATGAAGGGGAACAAAAAGGACACTAGAATTTAACAAGATCACCACATAGTTCTCATAAAGTCTGCTTTAACGGAAGAATTACTCCAAAAGCATCAGCCTCGAGTTCCTGGGCTTCTGCAAGGAATTTGTGTATCTTTCTCGCTTGACCTTCACTGTGGCACTGGCTCCTCTTCCAGAAGGTTCTGTGGGATCTGGAGAGATATCTATTGTTAGGTTTTATATATATCCCTTGGGCTTTATAAGATGCTACTTTCTTTTTGCTTAAAATTTAGAGATTTATGTGAGTTAGAATGATTCTCTGACCTTCGCCACCCAGTACTCTCTTCCCTTCTGCACTGAAAATCTCCACTTCCTCTGATTCAGCTCTTTATTGCCAGCAGTTCCCCAGCCAAGGTCTTATCTCTCTCCAAGGAACAAAGACAGGGCTGGGCTCCACAATTATCAGCAAGGGGTTTTTGCTGAAAGGAAAGACATTTCCAACTAAAATAGGTCTCAAAAGTAGGAGATGCCCTGTATCATTGAATAGAAATTTTTAAAACTTTTACCATCACTTAAGAATGTTTGGTATTAGTTTATAATACATTATATCTTCCTGCACTAGAAGTTGCAGTTTCTCTGCTTAGGGTCTCGATATCTCAGACACATCTCTAGGCATCACCGTTTCAGAGGACAGAATTCCACACTAGGAGGTAGAGCAGAATTAAATGGACTTCTTTTCATATGCCTTTCCATTTTTTACTAGTACCGGCAATCTTTCTCAAAATCTAAGAACACCACCTTCAATATATATCCCTCTTCCAGAAAGATCACTGCCTTCATGTCCTGGGACTGACTCCTTCATACCTGAAAAACAATCCATACAATCTGTATTTCATAAACAAGACATAATGTGTCAATTGTTTTTCAGGAAAACAGCCCTGACTTCTGGCAAGACAGAGACAAGTGGTTCTTTTTCTTCTGAGAAACCCAGAATGGTGAAAGCAGGCACTTGGAAACAAAACTGAAAGGATGGGAAACAAGACTTACTTTTCATGACTATGGCATAAATTGTGGAACTCACTCCAGTGCCATGAAAATGCCTCTCTCTGATGCCTTTTCCTCATACTCGTGCCAGAAGGAGAAACGGGCTGAGGACGGTAGCTTTGGAGATGAGACATTGCGTGAGGAAGGTGAATCACACTCATGGATGTTTCTTTTTCTTTTCAGACCTTTAGATCATGGCAGGTAAAGGGTGAAGATCACATGCAGAGACAGATGAGTGGGAGGCAGCTGTAAACATTGATATCTGTGAAACGTTGCCCTAAAGAGCTTGTGAAGACATGGCCCATGGTGATAAATGTTGGAGAAGAAAGAGGGATTCAATTGGAAACAGTTCCGACTGCATCATAAAAAATATGCTGATAATGGACCTGCTGAAAGAGAAGGCTAGATAGAAATCTGAGATAAGATGATCCTAGCACAGGGATACCTCTGCTCTTAATAGCGTCTCTGACCATCGTGTAAATGGACCACATTTTCCTCATCCATTATTCAGTTACTCTGCTGTCAAAAAAAAAAAAAGAAAGAAAAAGGACATTGTGAAATTTGCAGACAAATGGACAGTACTAGAAAAAGTCATGAAAAGTGCAGTAACTCCTTCTTAAAGATAAGCATGGTATGCACTCACTTATAAGTGGATATTAGTTATAAGGTACAGGAAAACCATGCTGCAATCCACAGACACAGAGACGCTAGATAACTAGGAGGGATCAAGAGGGGATGAATGGATCTCCCTAGGAAGAGGGAATTGAATAGATTTTGTGGGTAAATTGGCAGCGGGCAGGGATGGGAACACATAGGGGGTAGAGAGAAAGAGTACAGGGAGAGACACATGAAATTAAGGGACATATTTTGGGTGAGGCAAAACCTAGTGCCATGGAAACCCCCAGGAATCAACAAGAGTGATTCTAGTTAAAACTTCTAGTAATGGGGATACAGAGCCTGAACTGGCCATCCACTGTAACCAGGCAAGGCTTCCAGTGAAGGGACTGGGACACCAACCCAGCCATGAAACCTTCCATCTACAATTTGTCCTGCCTGCAAGATATGCTGGAGTAAAGGTGGCACAGGGCTTGTGGGAATGGGCAACTGATGGCAGATCCAGCCTGAAATATATGCTGCAAGAGGGAGCCCATATTTCATACTATCTGGAGGGTCAAGAACCAGGGGCTGGATAACCCAGAGAGATAGGATAGAACCAAACAGTTCCTGCAGAGTTGGAAGGAATCAATGAAATGATTCTTAATGATGCTCTGATATACTTGTAGACCAGAACCTAGCATAATTATCACCAGAAAGCCTGAATCCAGCAACTGATGAGAGCATATGCAGAGATCCACAGGCAAACATTAGGTGGAGCTCGGGGAATCCTACAGAAGAGGGGAAGGATTGTAACAGCCAGAGGGGTCAAGGATACCACAAGAAAACTCACAGAATCAACTAACCAGGGCTCATAGAGACTGAATCAACAATCAGAGAGCCTGTATTGGTCTGACTTTGGTCCTCTGATGTAGGATGTCCTTCTGTATGTGTTACTTTATTGGCTGATGAATAAAGCTGTTTTGGCCAATGACTTAGCAGTGTAAAGCCAGGTGGGAAATCAGAACAGAGATAAGAGAGTAGATGGAATCAGAGACACCATGTAGCTGCCGAAGGAGACAGATGCCAGAAAAACTTACCGGTGATGATTAATTCAAGATGTAAGAGCTAACTAGAAATATACATAAGCTATTGGCCAAACTGTGTTGTAATTGAGAGAATTTCTGAGTTATTATTCAGGTCTGGGTGGCCAGGAAATAAAAAAGCAGTCTCTGCCTACAGTCCTCGGCATCTATGTTATGACTGCTTAGCTTAGTATTCTTGTGGGAATCCTAACAGTTCGAAATGGGGTCTGACTGTGACTGTTTTGCCTGCTTTCCGGACACTTTTCCTCCTTCTAGATTGCCTCGTCCGGTAACCCTGGGAGGCCTGCCCTTTTCTAAAGGGAAACAGAAGAAAAGAGGCTCTGGGGTAGAGAGAATGGGGGACAGGGTCTGGGAGTAGAGGAGGGAGGGGAAACTGCAGTTGGGGTGTAATATATGAGAGAGGGATAATTAAAACATGGAGAAACAAAAATTCCATGACCATAGCAAACCTTATAATTCAATACATGTACAAATGAATATGGTTGTTTGGAACCAATCCCTAATTCGTAACAGTAGAAACCTCTTTGTGACCTTTGGTTCTTCTTATTATCTACCTCAGAAAGCTTCTTGAACATTAGACATTAACCTTACTTATCTGTAATAAATGAATTAGAGAAAATATTGATGTGATGTGACTTGCAATGTTAGTGCAAACTGATGTTTAAGGAATAGGGAAAAGATATAACTAATAAAACACAAGGAAGTCATTTATTGATGTTTTGTTCTCCTGACTGGATAAAATAGCTAAAGAAGATACATATCATTTCTTAATGTTATTCTAAAGACCTTATTTCTCACGTATTTACCACTAATGAGTATAAAATTCCTGTCTCTAAATAACCAAGCCAAGCCTTATTATAAGTCCTCAGGGTTACTTGACTTGAAGATGTATTTTGCATTTCTAAAACAATGTGTTAGAGAAAACAATATTTCACACAGTTCACAGTGCACTTTGGGACAGTAACAGAATTGTTGCTGTTTCCCCTGTGCCTCATATGAAGCCAGGAAATCAGGGTAAATAAAAAAATAACTGCTGTTCCTGATTCAAAGGATAACACAAAAAGACTATATAGAAGGGTGATCAAATACTGCCTAAATAGTCACTCCCAAGAGAAAAAGGAAAAACAATGGGAACTCTATTTTTAAGTTATCTATCATCTATCACTCCATTATATTTGTATTTACTTTTGTTTTATCATCTATTTTCTGACACTCTCATTCATGTGCATCATCTATCTTCTGTCTATCATCTCTCTAACATGGCATTAAGATATTCAGGAGTTGGTTTTAGGTGTTCTGAACTTGAATCCCAGTGTTGTAACACAGGGTGATGGTGGGACCATGTAGAGGTGATGTTACATCTCTTTCCCGTACAGATCAAGGCTTCAGAACTCATTCTCTCTCACTGGCTCATTCCTCAGATGCCGTGAGGTTCTCTTCATTATGGAAGATAATTCACTTCGCATATAACACATGGACTTAAGGTTTAGTTACATCTGAAGAGGACCTTCAGAGAAACATCTGGACCAGTGTTTGACAATTACTGGATACCTTGGGGGTTAAGCCAAGTGGATACATAAAATCAATCCTCATTTCACAAAAAGTAGTGGTAAATTACACACTGAAAGGAACCAAGAGATCAACTTTCCATGCTGTCAGGTCTTACCTTCTTGTGTGTAAACCTAGCTATCAATGGTCAAGCCAGCTCCCCAGCCTCGTTATTGGATCTTAAAACTGGTGAATATCCCAGTCATTACATAGGATAATGTACCCAGTCCTCAAGCACGTTAATATACACAACACAAATCAAAGAGTAGTTAGTCACATGGCACAAACTATCCCAGGCTATGGTGTCAAAAGAGAACAGAATATAGGGTTTTATCCAGGTGAGGGGAGAAGCCAGGTGTTTCCATAAAAACTAATTAGTCCTTTCCTAAATAGCTCCAAGGAATCACAACACAATGTTTCCATTAAAGAATTCTTGGCGATCAGTTGATAAAGGTGAAGACCATTCTTCCTACAGTGTCTTTTATCATTGATAATTCCTAGTGCACAAAAAAGGAATATTACCAAAAGTCACACATAATATGAGTTATGGAGAGCTTATCAGAAAAATGGTATATTCATATTAGGAACAGGGATAACAAAAAATAAGTATTGATTTAAGCAAATTCTATCAATAGAAACTACAACTAACGTATTAATATTCAGTTTAAAATATCCAAATATCACCTAGCACTGCACAAATATAAGGGCATGACTGTGCACAGCAGATTGAACCAGTCTTATTGGTTGTTCAAAAAGACGTCAGGTGGTTTTCTTTCAGACATGAATTCAGTGGTCCTCTATCACTAGGATTTGTGAGCTTCAGTAAGCTATTTGCATTGTGAAGTTCTGTTTATTATCACTGGTAATTACATAAATTGGTTTTCAGGGTTTCCTTAAGGATTAGACATGATTATACATGTAAGAAATTCAGAGCTCAGGTAAACACAGCCTGAGAGGCTGTGAGACTATTGCTATACTTACCGTTTTCTGTCCTTCACTTGCTCATATGTTCTAGCTTCTCCACTGCTGTGATGAAACACTGAGCAAAAGCAACTCAAGGAGGAAAGGATGTATTTTATCTTGTAGCTTAGTCTACCATCTAGGGAAACTAAGAACTCAAGAGAAGCTGAGGCAAACATCATTGATGAATGCTGTTTACTGGTTTGCTCTGCCCTCTCATACTGAGT
Source organism: Ondatra zibethicus (assembly GCA_004026605.1). Classification (NCBI taxonomy): domain Eukaryota; kingdom Metazoa; phylum Chordata; class Mammalia; order Rodentia; family Cricetidae; genus Ondatra; species Ondatra zibethicus. Next base: position 2,697 of record PVIU01008904.1, on the reverse strand, counting down.
CAGGTATCTTACACAACCCAGGAACATCTGTCCAGTAGTGGCACCACAAACAGGGGGTTTGGTACCCTCTCATCTGTCATCAATCAAGACAATGTCCCGCAAACATGTCCACAGGTCAAAATCACATGGTACTGCACAGAGGTAAGGACATAGCTGAGCACAGCAAATTAAAGCAGTCATGTTGGTTGTTCAAATGGACAACAGATATGCCCAAAGCCATTATCACTGCAGACAGGCTTTCTCTCTTTCTGTCCTCTCTGTCTCTGTCTCTCTCAGACACACACACACACCATTCCTATTGCAGTTTTGTTGTCTTTATTTGGAAAGTCTATGCTAATGATTTATTCTTAATTAAAATAGTCTTGTATTACCCAAAATAGTCAAAATATGCCTGAAACGTGGAATTACTTTGCATAGGAACAAGTAGGCTGATTGGAAAATACAGAAGATACTTTTTGGACATGCCAGATTAACAACAAGAGAAGAGTCAAGCAGAGATGGCCAGTGCACCTGACCTGTGCACTGTTCACTTTGCAGCTGTTCCCTTTCTCTAGTTATGGGTTTGAAATATTTGTGTCACTATGAGTGATTATTAGAGAACATTATCTTCTCTGAAGCTGAACAGCAATAGATTTTCACTTCTTTCTGGAAAATAGAGTTCAAATTTGGATAAATGTTATTAGAACACTGTGGAAGAATGAAGAGACAAAGAGAGGGTAAGAAACTGAATAGCCAACTCAGAGCTTTGTCAGCTGATACCTTTAACCTTTGTAGATGGATGACCCCATTAAATCTTTTTCCTTCCAGAACTACAGGAAATGAAACTCAGGAACATTAACTGTGTAAGATTAAGCTGATTTCAGAGATGAAGACTCAAAAGCTGTTTCATTAATTGTTCATAATAAAATCAAAGTTTGGAAAAACAAAAAATATATTTGTTTGAGGTCAAAATTGTTACAGGAATGAAAATGAAGCATACTTTTATATAAGTAATATGTTTTGACTGTTATTTTTAAATTTCTACATCTGACAAGCCACCAATATTGAAAAATCATCTTTATTTAATCTTATGAGAGAAATGCTGGCCCTCCTAACAAGGAAGTCAGGACCGCGAGGGGTTGGTCCACCCACTGAGACATTGTGCCTATTCTAATGGGAGCTCACCAAAGCCAGCTGGACTGGGACTGAACAAGCATGTGATCAAACTGGACTCTCTGAATGCGGCTGACGATGGGGGCTGACTGAGAAGCCAATGATAATGACACATTGATTTGTCTCTTCTGCATGTACTGGCTTTTGGGGATCCTAGTCTGTTTGGATGCATACCTTCCCAGGCTTGAATGGAGAGGGGAGGGCCTTGGACTTCCCACAGGGCAGTGTTCCCTGCCCTCTCTTAGGACTGGAGGGGGAGGGGGAAGGGGAAGTGGGGGAGTGGGAGGAGGGGAGGAAGGGGAAATTTTGAATGGTCTTATTTATAAAGCAATAAAAAAGAAAAGATTAAATGAGATGAACTTTTGAAAGTTTAAAATTAGAAGCATTCCTGTTGAAAGAGTTTTCATCAAGTATCTTTTATTATAATGTGTAATGTTCTATTTGTGAAATGCTTGAATATACAGAAAAATAAACTAAACACAAGCAGAGTACCAAATTGTGTGTGTGTTTATGCATGCATATGCGCGAATATTGTCTAAAGCAATAAATGAAGAACATAAGGTGCTCAAAATTGATATGCAATGGAATAACTAAACACTGGAAACCACTTTTGTGGACCACTTCCATCTTCACTAGATGCAGCTGTGACTGCTCACAAGCGTCTTTTTAGAGCCAACCGGTGGCATTCTCTCATGGAAGGAAGGGATGGCCGGGGACATTAAGCCCTCCACTGAAATCTTAGCCTCTCCCTACCATGCTTCCTGCTGATTGTACATAATTCTTTCCCAGTGGCACAAGGTCATAATGTCTTGGGAGCTGTCAGTATATAAACACGTGGAAGATTGACTGGAGAGAGAACACTGTCTATAAGTTTATCAGGAAGTTGATTTCCATGCTGGGGTGATACTTTGCAGTAGTGCAGCTGTTATGGGTCACACACTTTGGCAAGTTCCCCCTTCACCTACGCAATAGAAGGAAGCCCAATAAACTTATTGTTAGATCTTGCAAGACTAGGCTGGAATCATTCCTTGGGTCCCATCATTGGCTCTTTTCATGGTCAGCAGATGTCTGTTCTCTTGTCCCAGGAAACGTTTATATAACCACAACTCTCTGACTCTCTAAAGTTCTTCAGGTGTGCTCCTGATATTATCCACCATCGTCTCTCCTTCAAGAAGGAACTGCAGCTCTGAATTAACTGATTAAAATGGAAGAGTGCATGGTGCAGGAGACCGCAGCAAGATTGACAGGATGAATGTTCGTGCAGACCTGCTGTGCTCAGTTCCAGTTAGAAGATATGTTAAAGGTGCTTCCCAAATGTTTAAGTGTTATATTTAGTTTCAGATCATGTGACTCAGTACTTTTATTTCTTTTGAATTTTAGAATAATTTTAAAATCAGTATACTGTATAAAAAGTTAAGGTAAGAATGGAGGCAATATAAACGTTAATTGATCCAAGAAAGCTATTTTTTATTTACTGAAAATCAATGGACATTTGAAACACAAATATGGATTAATATGCATTTAAAATCCTCTCTCTCTCTCTCT